>ML790373.1:331106-346883 GCA_009831015.1 Picea engelmannii | reverse complement strand
AAAAGCAGAGATGTTTAGAGAAAAGGGATGCATGAGAAGTATTTGATAGTTAAGACCCATATTTTTGATGATTTATGTGAAGAGGAGAATATGAAACAGATTTTGTGTAGCACAGTGACGCTACGTGTAATATCCCCAAGGACAAGCCCTATTGTATATATGAATTGTAAACATGTTTTGTAGGTTGGTGAGCTGAGTGTTGATAAGTTGGTGGGCTTATGTGTTTGTTGGGATGGAGAGCCTAAGTGTTAAAGGCCAGGAGATTCTTTTTGTATATGTAATTATGTAGAACATTAATGAAATATAAACATCGTTGTGTGCAGACCGACCATGAAGAAAGAGTGATGGGGGACTAAGCTTCCATAGAGTGGGTAAGGGAAAGAGGGTTGAAAGGTTGGAAAGGGGGCTAAGCTTAGGGGGCTTAAGTCCTTGAGAATAATAATTTATTATTATTCCAAAGCTATGTGAAAGGCATGTTGTTTTTATCCTAAGTCCTAGGAGAGGAAACGCATGTAGCTCCAACGTGTGAAAAAAGGGAACGCATGCAGCTCCAGGAAGACAAGTGTCGACCTGGGAGCATGCAGCTAAAGTTGAAGAGTCATCTCATGTTGGGGGTTCTTCCTCCATTCGAGGGTGGACAGTCGATCATGTTGTCCGTCTGCCTATGATCCCTGCATACCTTCATGCAACTCTGAAACCAGAAAATCGTGAGGCTGACCTATGAAGTTTTCTTGAGAAGTCGACGCATCCTCCATGAATTCCATTGAGCTATGTGCTCAACCTATGCATTGATTCCTTGTCAGCACCCTAAAAACCAGTGGAAACCTCGTGGACTAAGCCGTATCTCCTGTGTGTCTTGTGAACCTAGCTTATCTGCCCTTGAAGAGCTGAGTCTGTACCTGAACCATTCTTGGGTTGTTGCTTTTTTTTTTCCTGAGTGGCATTGACCAATTGTTGTTTTTGTTATCCTCACTATGTTAGAATTGAATCGAAACTAGTTGAAGAAGTGGGTTAGTAGGCCTATGAGCAGCTCTCTCAGGTGAGAGATTTTGCTCGGAAGTGGTTTTCTCCTAGAGAGAGTCCAACACCAGCTACGGAGCTCGGATAATTCCTGATCCATCCTATTGTCGAGACCTAGAGAGGGAGGTGAAGCAGTCGATGGACTGTATGACAGTGAAGGTGTATACTCCCGGGTGGAATACGCATGTGGGGAATGAGAGTTCATGAGTAGTGGGCGTAAGAAGCCTCCTGGAGAGAATCCTTCTGGTTTCAATATGCAATTTGCTTGTAACCTCAGCCTAGTCTACGATTCCCTTGCCCTAGGTGGAGATTGGTCCCAGCTTGGGGGTGACCCATTGTTGAGCATGATGAGCAGTGTGGTCTAAGGCTGGGAGGTTCGTGGAAGGTCTGCACGTAGTTGGTGGACTTACTCTAACTTAAAAAAAAAGTATCAGTCTGTGCTTAAATTATATGTATTTTATGCATGTTTGTACTACTCATGCTTGAATGTTATCATGTGTTTCGTAGCATATATGAGTTATTGTCTATTACATTGAATCTGTATCGTAACAATAAACTTTGTGTTAAGTGTTTTAAATTCATTACAATTCTTGTCATATGTGTATATATGTGAATGTTCCGCAGTAGTAGCATTGTCCGACCTATTGAAGGCTAAGGATGTTACAAATTGGTATAAGAGCAGTTAAGGTAAAGTTAATGTTGTGTTGGTAGCGTTGCCCAGCCCGGTGAGGGCTGGGGATGTTACAAATTGGTATCAGAGTCCAAGGTTTCGACACTGAGCCTGGATGGGCCATGTTAGTGGAAATTGAAACAAGAGTTTCGAAAAATAATTGTTGTCAAGATGGACAAAATTCAAGTTCAGAGAAAGGTTTCGAAACTGAGCCTGGATGGGTCAGATAAGTGGTCTTTGGACCAGAGGTTTCAAGAGGAAATTGTTTCTGGAGGACTAATTTCGGACCTTAGAACCTTCTGAGTGCCAAGAAGTTACCTTGGTTGTGTTAAAAAGCTCAGTAAGATTAGTGGTATCGTAAACCACGACATAAGTGGTATGGGGCCACAAGATCTATCGAAAGGAAGGGAAACCCTTTTTCGACCGTCAGATCTGGAGAAGATGAAAAAGGGTTATCCTGGAAGCCTTTTAGGGTTTGGAAATCAGGAGAAGCGGGGTGCATTGAGGCACAAACTTTCGAAACCCGAAACTTCGAAGTCCCGAGGGAGATCTACATCGTAGATCTAAAGAAGATCTTGACCGTTAAATCTTGTGAAGTCGCAGCTCGGGTTAGTCACGGTAACCCTTTGGAATTCGCGAAATCGAAAGATTGGAAGTGAAGAGAGGTGAACACCTTTGAAGCAAGAATTCGCAAAATGGATCTCGACAGTTGGTTGCGGGAGAGATGAGGACCGTCGATTATCCAGGGAGAGTTCAGAACTTTGGCTATCGAGATAACTGGGATATGTTGATGCAAAAACCTCTGAAACTTGAAGTTCCGAAGTGAAAAGTAGATGTGGTGAGGCCAGATGTTGTAACCAAGGGTGACGTGGACCTCCCTAGGCGTACCACGAGTCGTCACCTTAGTTGGTGACAGTTGTTCTATGTGGACCCGGAGGATAGAGGAGTCGGAAGTTCAGAATTTCAGAATTCGAAAGAAGGAAAGGAAGCAAGTGTGAGAACTTTCGAGGAAGCGAAGCGCGAAGTCCCGAAGTGCTAGGAAGTTGGGGCCCAAGTCATATCCCAACGACACAATAAAAGGGGCATGGCGAGAGGAGCTAGCGCCTAGGGGATTTGCAATTCAAAAAATCAGGAGTATCTGGTTTGGCCCACAGCAGAATCCCCAAAATTCAAAGTCGTGAAGCGCCTTTTTGGATAGGTGAAGTAGTCACGACTCGTTATCATGTGGATTGGGGACTAAGAAAAAGGGGCTAGTGCCCGAAAGATTGTTATAGAGTTGAGCAGAGCTCGGAAAATTTCATGAAATATGAACGTTTTCTTAAATTGTGTTGGTTTATGAATATTGTGGAAATTGTTAGGGACAGATGGCCTGACAAATTATGGTTGAATGCACGTTGTGTTTGTAGATTTCAACGAGTGTCATGACCGAAGCGAATTGCCACTGAGTGTAGAGAAATGGAGGAAACACAAAACGCTTCTAGTTCCGAGAATGAAGAAAAAGGGATGGATGTCCATTCAGGAGTTGAAGGATCGAACTCCAATGGGCATGGAAAAGAGATAGATAAGGAGGGAAACGTGATGAAAATCATTGAAAGATTGCAAAAATATGTTGTAAGGTAGCTAGAGAGGTAGTAGGGGGGCCCAGAGGGCCCATAGTGATAATAGTGGTGGTCATTCAATGTAAGGTGGACTAGGTCCACTATATTATTAAATAAGGCCCACTATGGTAGTTATATATCATAAATGGGTAGTTAGATATCATAAATGAAAGAGGGTTTCTTAGAAGGTTCTACTTCTAGAAGATTCTTCCTCTAGAATGTTCCTAGGTGATGGTAGCACTATATAAAGGTGTTCAAGCAATGTAATGGAACATGAAGAGAATTATTGTATTTGGAGCTGAACCTCATTAGGAGGTTGCCCCCTCGAAGAGGCAAGTGAACATGAGAGGATCCCTTCCATAATAGGATCCATTGTACAGTGTTGCCCTACCTCAAGGGTTTGATAGTAATAAAGGAGATTTTGCATATTGTTCTTGTTTATCTATTGTGGTGCTTCTGTATTCAGTCTTTGGTTCTTAACAGATACCCAAACTCACTGAGCAGATAGTAGAAATCTCAGGAAAGCTGAGGAAAAACAAGGAGAATTCAACTTAAATTTGATAAAGAGTTTGGAGAGAATAGAAAAGAAGTTGGATAGGGAGACTGACTCAAGCAAATCAGGGAATCGCAACACCCCCGAGAGGTAAAGAAGATCAAGAAGCATTAGCAGGCATCGTCACCACTCCCTGAAGTAGTCCAATAAGGAGGCACACAACAGTTCAAGCCCATCTCCTACCAAAAAACACAGGAGATCTGGAGTGGATGAGATGAAGGGTGAAATGAACAAGATTAAGCCTCCAACATTTAATGAAGAACACAAGAAGAAGGAAGATGCCGAAACATGGTTTCTTGGCATGAGGAAATATTTCCAACTGCAAAATTATTCCTCTCACGTCGAAGGAAGAATTGTGATGTATCAACTGAAAGGGAAAGCATCCATGTGGTGGGATCAACTTGTGCAGGTGCAGCACATTAGAGAGAAAGATATTACTTGGGAGCAGTTCAAGAATTATTTTGAAAAGAAATACATAACTAAAAGATACTATGACATAAAAATGAAAGAGTTCTTCAAACTCAAGCTCGGTAGCATGACCATTGATGAATATGAGCGAAGGTTTTTGGAATTATTGAAGTATGTTTCATTCATCAAAGATGAAGCTGTCAAAATTCAAAGGTATCTGAGTGGACTACCACCTTCCATTGGGGACAAGATTCAGTATAATGACCCTAAGACTATGGAAGAAATGATAAGGAGATAAAAATGCTTGTATGAGCAACAATATGAAAATCCTACTTTTCGGAAGGCTTGGGATGACCAGAAGAAGTTTAAGAAAGAGCAAAGGTAGAAGGGAAACAAACCTCCCTTTTTCAGAAACAGTCCTCAAGGACAGCCATCGTTTAGAGAGCCAAGAACAACTGACGTAGGGGGACAAAGGCCAAGGAAGACGCCCATTCAATGTTGGGGCTATCAGGGAAACCACAAGTACAGATCTTGTCCCCACAAAAATGGCAAACTGAGAGTTTTCCATAATGTTTAGCAACTTGAAATAGTGGAGGACATGGGTAGTAGAATACCAAGGATCTGTGCAGCCTTGGACAACAAGAAAGCTAAATTTCAATCACATATGATTGAAGTGGAAGGTATGATCAACAGTCATGCCTTTACTATTTTAATTGATTCAGGGGCTAGTCATAGTTATATAGATCCTAGAGTGGTGGAAAGCTTGCATTTACCAAGAAGCAAGCATGAGAAATATTGTTTAGTGCATTTGGCTACAGGAGCCAAGAGAAAGGTTACAGAGTTGATTAAGTCATGTCTAGTGAATATGAATGGACTGAGCACAAGGGTTGAACTGAACATTCTACCTTTAGGTTCTTATGAATGTCTAATTGGGATGGATTGGTTGGACCAACACCATGCCATTCTGGACTGTCGTAACAAGGCATTCACTTGCCTAGATGAGGAGGGGAATCGGAGAACAGTCCAAGGAGTTCCCAAAGTTGTTTCTATCAGAGAAATCTCAGCAATGCAGCTGAAGAAGTGCTATAGGAAAGGTTGTTAATTACTTGCATCCCATGTGGAGGAAGAATCTAAGGATGAGATCTCAAATATCGAAGACCATGCAGTACTCAAGGAGTTTAAATATGTATTCCAGGAAGTACCCAGATTACCCCTGAAGAGAGATATTGATTTCTCTGTAAACCTGATGCCTGGAGTAGCTCCAGTGTCAAAAGCTCCTTACAGAATGAGCACACCAGAGCTGAAAGAACTACAATTGTAGCTTGAATAGCTTCTGATGAAGAAGGGGTATATACGTCCAAGCGTGTCGCCTTGGGGTGCCCCGGTCCTTTTCGTGAAGAAGAAGGATGGAACGTTGAGATTGTGCATCGATTTCAGACAATTGAACAAAGTGACTATAAAGAACAAGTATCCTCTGCTGAGGATCGATGATCTCTTTGATCAGTTAAATTATGCTAAGATATTTTTGAAAATAGATCTTAGATTAGGCTATCACTAGGTAAGAATAAAGGATGAAGACATCAACAAGACTGCTTTCAGAACAAGGTATGGTCACTATGAATTCACAGTGCTGCCATTTGGATTGTCAAATGCACCTATTGTTTTTATGTGCCTAATGAATGGAGTATTCAGGGACTATCTTGATAAGTTTGTCATAGTATTTTTGGATGACATCTTGGTGTATTCCAAGTCGGAGGAAGAGCATGAAAAACATATGATGATGGTGTTGCAAGTGATAAGAGAGCACCAACTGTTTTCCAAGTTGAGAAAGTGCTTATTTTATCAAAAGCAGATCCATTACTTCGGGCATATCATCTCAAAAGATGGGATAGCCATGGATCCTGAGAAGATTGAGGCCATCGGGAAATGGCCAGTGCCAAAGAATGTGACATAAGTCATATCCTTTATGGGTCTAGTTGGTTATTACAGAAGGTTCATTGCAGGGTTCTCAAGGATACCTTACCCTATCACTTCCTTGCAGAGGAAGGAGAAGAAGTTTCAATGGATAGAATAATGTGAGAAAAGATTCCAGTGATTGAAGCAGTTGTTAACCAGTGCTCGAATCCTGAGGATTGCAGATCCAAATTTGGATTTCGTGGTTTCCATCGATGCATGCAAAGAAGGACTGAGAGGAGTCCTCGGTCAGAATGGGTTCGTAATTTGTTATGAATCTAGAAAGTTGAAAGAGCACGAAAGGAAATATGCCACTCATGATTTAGAATTGGCAGCCATCGTTCACGCTCTAAAGAAATAGAGGCATCACCTCATGGGAAGGAGGTTCGAACTAAGAACAGACCATAATGGTCTGAAGTATTTGTTTGATCAACCAACCTTGAATGCTAGGCAGAGTAGGTGGTTGGAGTTTCTTTGTGAGTATGAATTTGATATCAAGCATATCAAAGGGAAGGAAAACAAAGTGGTTGATGCACTCAGTAGGAGAGTGCATGAACTACATTCTAGAGCCATTCGCATGTACCGAACTAGTATTAAAGGCAAAATTTCGAAAGCTGCAAATAAATATTTGTAGTACAGGGATTTAGTAGCAAAGCTACAGCAAGGCAAGATGCCACGGAAAGTGGAAAATTATAAACTGGAAACTGATGGAACACTTATGTACAAGAACATAATTTATGTACCTAATGTACAGTACTTGAAACTTATGATTTTGAATGAAATGCATAATGTGCCTTATGATGGGCACCTTGGATATCAGAAAATTGTGGCAGCAGTCAAGAGCCATTACTTTTGTCTAGGTATGAAGAAAGAAATTGTTGAATACATCGCCAGATGTATGGAATGCCATAAGGTTAAGGCTGAGCATAGACACCCATCAGGGTTGTTACATACTTTGCTAGTGACAATGGATTTCATCACAGGATTGCCCAGGACAGGAAAACAACATGATTCAATCATGGTGGTGGTGGAAAAGATTACGAAAACTGCCCATTTTATTCCGTTAAAGACTACTCACAAGGCAACTAATGTTGATGATATTTTTATGAGGGAAATAATATGATTTCACAATATTCCCAAGACAACTGTGTCTGACAGAGACCCAAAATTTACCTCAAAGTTTTGGAAGGGGTTTTTCAAAAGATTTGGAACGAATCTGAATTTCATCACTGCTTATCATCCTGAGTCTGATGGGCAGACAGAGAGGGTGAATCGAGTAATAGAAGACATGCTAAGGATGTATGTGATGGACAAACCATCCAAATGGGAAGACTACCTACACTTGGTAGAATTCGCCTAGAATAATGGGCATCAAGCATCATTGAAGATGAGCCCATTTGAGGCACTTTATGGTAGAAAGTGCAACACTCCAGTAAGTTGGGATAATCCAACTGATAGAGCAGTGGTTGGGCCAGAGTTGCTCAAGGAAATGGAAGAGCAAGTGCTAAAAATTAAGAAGAATTTGAAGGTTGCCCAAGATAGGCAGAAGAGTTATGTTGATAATAAAAAAAACCACAGAGAGTTTAAAGTGGGTGACCATGTTTTCTTGAAAGTGAAAGCCAACAGAAGTTCCCTGAAATTGGGAAACTGTTCCAAATTGGCAGCCAGATTTTGTGGGCCATTTGAAATCCTAGAAAGGATTGGGCCAGTTGCATATATGCTTTCATTACCTGCATCCATGACTGTACATAATGTGTTTCATGTTTCATTGATTAAGAAATATATACTTAATGCTAATCATGTAATTGATTAGAATGTGATTCAGGTGGAGCAAGAAGGCGTCTTGCAAGTGCATCATGTGCACATATTGAATAGGAAGAGAAAACAACTCTGGAATCGAGCCATAGGGCTTGTAAAGGTCCAGTGGACCTGGTACGGTCCTGAGGATGCGACATGGGAGCATGAGGATGCTATGCGGGCATAATACCCGCATCTTTTTGAAGATTTTGGAAATCTTGTTGATGTTGTGTAAAGACTTGCACTGAGGACAGTGCAAAAATAAGGGGAGCGGATTGTAATATCCCCAAGGATGAGCCCTATTGTATATATGAATTGTAAACATGTTTTGTAGGCTGGTGAGTTGAGTGTTGATAAGCTGGTGGGCTTATGTGTTTGTTGGGCCGGAGAGCCTAAGTATTAAAGGCCAAGAGCCTGTTTTTGTATATATAATTATGCATAACATTAATAAAATATAAGCATCGCTGTGTGTAGACCGACCACGAAGAAAGAGTGATGGGGGACTAAGCTTCCACAGAGTGGGTAAGGGAAAGAGGGTTGAAAGGTTGGAAAGGGGGCTAAGCTTAGGAGGCTTAAGTCCTTGAGAATAATAATTTATTATTATTCCAAAGTTGTGTGAAAGGCATGTTGTTTTTATCCTAAGTCTTGGAAGAGGCAACGCATGTAGCTCCAGCGTGCGCAAAAAGGGAACACATGCAGCTCCAGGAAGACAAGTGTTGACCTGGGTGCATGCAACTAAAGCTGAAGAGTCAACTCGTGTTGGGGGTTCATCTGCCATTCGGGGGTGGAATGTCGGTCCTATTGTGTGTCCACATCTGATCCCTACATACCTTCACGTAGCTCTAAAATCAGAAAATTGTGAGGTCGACCTGTGAAGTTTTTCCTGAGAAGCCGAAGCATCCTCCGTAAATTCCATTGAGCTATGTGCTCGACCTCTGCGTTGATTCCTTGTCGGGCACCCTGAAAACCAGTGGCAACCTCGTGGACTGAGTCGTATCTCCTGTGTGTCATGTGAACCCATCTTATCCGCCCTTGCAAAGCCGAGTCCATACTTGAACCATTATTGGGTTGTTGCCTTCTGATTTCCTGAGTGGCATTGACCAGTTTTTGTTTTTGTTATCCTCACTATGTCGGAATTGAGTCGAAACTGGTTGAAGAAGCGGGTTGTCATGCATGTGATCATTTCTCTCCAGGTGAAAGACTTTGCTCGGAGAATTCCTGATTTGTCCTATTGCCGAGACCCAGAGAGGGAGGTGAAGAAGTCGATGGACTGTGTGACAGTGAAGGTGTTTACTCCTAGGTGGAACAGGCATGTGGGGAATGAGAGTCCGTGAGTAGTGGGTGTAAGAAGGCTTCTGGAGAGAATCCTTTTGGTTTCACTGTGCAATTTGCCTATAACCTCAGCCTAGTCTAGGATTCCCTTGCCCTGGGTGGAGCTTGGTCCCAACTCGGGGGTGACCCACTGCTGAGCATGATGAGAAACGTGGTCTAAGGCTGGAAGGTTCGTGGAAGGTCTGCATGTAGTCGGTGGAGTTACTCCAGCTTAAAAGATAAGTATCAGTATGTGCTTAAATAATATGTATTTTATGCATGTTTGTACTAGTCATTCTTGAATGTTATCATGTGTTCTGTAGCGTATATGAATTATTGTCTATTACATTGAATATGTATCGTAACAGTAAACTATGTGTTAAGTGTTTTAAATTCATTACAATGCTTGTCATATGTGTATATATGTGAATGTTCTGCAGTAGTAGCATTGCACAACCTGTTGAAGGCTGGGGATGTTATAAATTGGTATCAGAGCAGTTAAGGTAAAGTTAAGGTTGTGTTGGTAGCATTGCCTAGCCTGGTGAGGGCTGGGGATGTTACAAATTGGTATCAGATCCCAAGGTTTCGACACTGAGCCTGGATGGGCCATGTTAGTGGAAATTGAAGCAAGAGTTTCAGAAAAGAATTGTTGTCAAGATGGACAAAATTCAAGTTCAGAGAAAGGTTTCGACATTGAGCCTGGATGGGCCAGATAAGTGGTCTTTGGACCAGAGGTTTCAAGAGGAAATTGTGTCTGGAGGACTAATTTCATAACTTAGAACCTTCTGAGTGCCAAAAAGTTACCTTGGTTGTGTTACGAAGCTCAGTAAGAGTAGCGGTATCGTAAACCATGACAAAAGTGGTATCATAATTTCTCATGAATTTTAATACAAGCAAAGAGTGTTTTTTTTATAGCAGAGATTCATCATGGTGTCCCCTTTCAGTGTGTTTTTTCCAAATTCAGATTCATTTCACTTCTGTTTTTTCTTCTAAGCATAGCTAAGAGCAAATGATCGAAATTCATCCTTGATAGATGCTCCCTTCATATAGCTAATACGGGTGTCATGTTTTAATGGTTGCAGGTCCAAAATTCACCCTTTGTTAGGTTCTTTATTCATTGTAGTCGGCCTTTATGTTATTTATTCTAAAGTTACAATTGAGAATTCATCCTTATTAGATGTTCTCATTAGTAATGGGATTTTCTTATCTTCGTCTTTCCATCATCTGAATATTGTTTATTATTGAAAAGGTGTGCTTATTTTTCCTATGTTCCCTCGTGGATACATAGCTGTGTTAATCTTCATAGTATTTTAGAATTTGAATCCATTTCCCAATGGTACTTTATCTCTTACTTGTCCTACCATCTCTTTAAAACAAAAACAAACCTATCTTATATCAGAATCTGACCTCTATGTGTTTATTGATGAATCTGTCAAGAGCTATTACCAGTCATTAGACATCCGAGAGAGCCCTCTCTGGTTGTATAGGCCATAATACAGTCTAAAGCTAGTTGAAATATTTACCTTGGGGTTTCTTTGATACATACCAAAGAAAATTTTTGAGTGTTAATATCTTGGCGTCGTTGTCATGGAAGAAGGTGAAATTTTCCCTGGGAGAAACAACAAAGTTCAGATCTAATTGTTGATGGTGGACAATAGTCAGACACAAAGAGGTTGTAAATCATCCACCTAGAAACTCCATTATCAGTTGTATCCAGATGATAGAATATCAATCGCAAATCCATTTTATGAAGGTTTTAAAGCTTGAAGAAGGTGCAAGTGACTCCATTGGATTTAATGAAGAACTCAGATGTTGTTATAATTGTTTCAAGGTATGCATGTTTTGACTTTTCATAGATTTATGGTTTCCCAAATCCTTTACCCAAGGATGAATATTTTTTAAGAGATGGTCCTAAATTTAGTGAAGATGACCTGAGTTTGACTTTGAAGCATATCTCAAACATTCATGACTTTACTGAGTTGCTTAGAGTCAAGCATGAAGATGTTTTCATCAGATTGTTTTATGATTCATTCCAAGGGAAGTGTAGGAATTGGGTTGAAGGTTTACCTCCTAAATCCATAGGGCCTTTTTCAGTTTTTTGGGTCATCTTTTTGGAAACATGGATGGACAAGACAAAATCTGTAGCAACCCCTTTTTCTATTCAAGGTTTTGAAGAATGGAATGATATGCACATCGAGGATGAAATGGAGGAAATTTTTTCTTTAGTGTTGCCTTCTTATTTAAAGTCATGCAAATGTATCTCTAAAGACAAAATCCACTTTTTAGAGGAGTTTACTAAAAAAACTTGAGGAAGATATTGAGGTCTTAGAAGTTCAAATCCAGTCCCAAGATTTTCATTATCAAAGCTTTTCTTTTGAAGATATTTTCCAGCTATGCTTAATTGTTAAGAAAGAGTAATTTTCTATTGTTGATCATGAGCTTGAAAATTCACAGTGGAAACATAATTTTCAAATAGAGAATACACATCAACAATTCAATTTTGAAAATCCAATTGAAGAATACATTGAGGATTATCAAGAAAATTATGGCTTCCATGACTTTAATGATCGTATAGCAGCTTATATGGAGGGCTTTCTCAATTCAAATTTGCAGCCATGTCTCCACTACGAGAAATAAAAATATCATGAGTTTCTTTTGTTGTTACATGTCCCAATTTTAACTATGTTTCAACATAGTCAAGGAGTCAAATTACTTGAGAAGCTATTGGACTAGTTATACTGGCATTTTTCTATTACTTGATCATGCAGATGTTTTCAGTTGTTTAGGGTAGGTAGGTGTGAAAATAATCTTGTTGGCCAAGCATCTCTTTCATTATGTTTCACTTTGGTTTTAATAGTTTCAGTTTGCGGAAAATGTTTAGTACAATTTTCAGTTTGCAGTTGTGTGTTGAAGGTCTGGAAAAGCGCAGGTATAGAAGGTCATAGTGTATGGATTAGGAATAAACCAATGGATAGGAACTGGATCTACGATTCTTTGCTTCCGCGCAGGGAGGACAACATCCCCAGTAGGAGCTAAATGTTAACACATGTATTTATGTATTTTCTGAAAAAAATTGCAATTTGGTCGAGATATCGAGCAAAAATTTTACTTGATTTCTTTGGGCATTCGAAAAAAAGTGGCTTTGGGCAACATTTTCTAAATTTGGGAAAATCTAAAAAAAAATTGCTTTATAGCCAATTTAGCTTGGGTTTTCTTATGATTAAGAAATTTGTGATTTTTTGGCTTTTAGCTAAAAATGTTTGGCTTATTACAGAGTCATAAATATAAAAAAAAAAAGTGGCTTTGGGCATCATTTTCTAAATTTGGTAAAATATAAAAAAAAATCGCTTTATAGCTAATTTAACCGGTCTTCTTATAGCCAATTTAACCTTGGGTCTTCTTATAATTAAGAAATTTGGGTCTTCTTATGATTAAAAAAATTGTGATTTTTTGGCTTTTAGCTAAAAATGTATTCTCGGGCTTATCACAGAGTCATATGTTATCTTTATAAATATTATTGGGACCACTGGCCCCATCACATCATTTTCTAAATTTGGTAAAATATAAAAAAAAATCGCTTTATAGCCAATTTAACCTTGGGTCTTCTTATAGCCAATTTAACCTTGGGTCTTCTTATGATTAAGAAATTTGTAAAATATAAAATATAAAGAAATTTTGCTGTATAGCCAATTTAACCTTGGGTCTTCTTATGATTAAGAAATTTGTAAAATATAAAGAAATTTCGCTTTATAGTCAATTTAACAACCTTGGGTCTTCTTATAGCCAATTTAACCTTGGGTCTTCTTATGATTAAGAAATTTGGGTCTTCTTATGATTAAGAAATTTGTAAAATATAAAATATAAAGAAATTTCGCTTTATAGCCAATTTAACTTTGGGTCTTCTTATGATTAAGAAATTTGTAAAATATAAAATATAAAGAAATTTTGCTTTATAGCCAATTTAATCTTGAGTCTTCTTATGATTAATAAATTTGCAAAATATAAAGAAATTTCGCTTTATAGCCAATTTAACCTTGGGTCTTCTTATGATTAAGAAATTTGTAAAATATAAAATATAAAGAAATTTTGCTTTATAGCCAATTTAACCTTGAGTCTTCTTATGATTAAGAAATTTGTAAAATATAAAGAAATTTCGCTTTATAGCCAATTTAACCTTGGGTCTTCTTATGATTAAGAAATTTGTGATTTTTTGGCTTTTAGCTAAAAATGTATTCTCGGGCTTATCACAGAGTCATATGTTATGTTTATAAATATTATTGAGACCACTCGCCCAATGTCCAATTTTGATTCTTGAAGGGCTTAGTATCCTGCTCAAAAACAACCAAGCGGAGGGCCATCTTTCTGGAGTTAAAATCTCGGGGCTGACTCACATTCTGCATATCCTCTTTGCTGACGATGTGCTTATTTTGACATCGGCCAGCCTTGCAGAATGGACCATCATACACTCCCACTTAAGTACCTTCTGCGCTGCCACTGGATTGGAGATTAACATACACAAATCTGTCTTCCTAACACACATTGCACAGGAGCCTTTTTTATCAGACTTAAAGGAGATTTTTGGTTTTGCGACTGCTGAGCTAAAGGAGGGGTTTTCCTACCTCGGCTTTTACATCAAATCCTCTGTGTATTCTAGCAGAGATTGGCACTGGCTTAGTGATAAATTTGAAAGGAAAATTCTCCTTTGGTGTAACAAGCTGCTCTCCTTGGGAGGAAGATTCATTCTCATTAAATCCATTTTAGAAAGCCTCCCGTTCTATTGGATGGCGTTGGCACACATCCCGGTTACGGTTCTAAAGATCCTTCGGCAACTCATTTTCTCTTTCCTTTGGTCTGGCAGCAAAAACTTTTCTGGTTACCATCTCTGCAAATGGGAGGTTATATCAAAACCGAAGATGATGGGCGGTTGGGGTCTCCGGAATCTACTCATCTTCTACAGGGCACTCTCAGCAAACACTCTCTGGCGTATTCTTATGAAGCTGTTGGAGCCGGAAGTCACTCCTGGATTGCTAGCAGGAGCAGAGCCCGACGCCCATCAGTTTTAATGTCACGATTTGTTTGAAAGGAGTGATCAAATGGGGGGAAACTCAGAACAGTATCGTCTCAACTCAGAAACTAGGTCGGGCATGCACAAACGAGTGAGGTCTTGCATAAACTTCAAACAGTGAGTTGCAAATAAAGGGTGAGTAGGTAGAAGACTTGCATAAGAAAGGTGCAAAGGTCTATCATAAACATCAGGTTCATCAAAGACTGGAGAAGAATGCATTCAAACGCAAAATCCTTTTACATTCAAACACAGAAAACCAGAGGGCACAACAATGTCACAACAAATCCTTTATCATAACAAGATTGTTAAATCCACGCGAATCCTTCGACTGTGGATTCTCTAGCATAAGACGAAACAAATATGGAAGAAGGAGAACTGTTTGTTATAAACCAAGAAGTCTCAAACACAGACACATGACCCAGAAGCTAGAATGTTCACTGAAAATTTACAGTCGGGAGCTTAGCTCTACCATCGATAGATACAAAAATGGCAAAAATGCCTACATATACTCGAAATAACAACAGCAACAGAACCAAGATACTGCATTGAAGGCTTTGCGTCTGCATGGCTTCTGACACTCTGCAGCCGCAATCTTTGAATAACCGCGCAACTTAGGGCAGACGCGATCGATCTTCTGACAGTTTATTCGGTGAATCGACGTGCCTTTAATCCCATGCAGGACCTTCCCATTATGGCGGAGGCGATGTCTAACCACCACCAACCGCTTCAATAACTGCTTCTTGGGATTGAGAATGGCCCGGCCAACTCAGCATTAACTCAGCATTTCGAGATATGGAAGACCCCTCACGTTGCCACCTGGACTAACTGAAAAGCTTGAGGGACGGGCATGAAAGGCCAACACGGCGAATGGAGCGAATGATAGGAGTGATGGCATCGGATTACAAGGTTGCAAAGGGAATGGCGTGGCGCGGGAAGAGTGACAAAGGAGGGCTCATGGTGGAATAAAACAGGCGGAAGAGGGGGGAAGATGAGGGATAGTGGATTCGTTCTTTGGCGAGAGGCTGACGTGGAGAAGGAGCGAGACACGCGACAGGTGGTGACTGGATAGCGAGATAGAGGACGGGCCACCTGGGCGAAGATGGGGAGGCAGATGGATGACACACGGTAGCAAGGGGGAGGTGGAAAGGAAGGTGTCATGATGGGAGAAGGGCCCACACGGGGTTAAAGACAGGGCAACTAAGAAAGTCGGGGCCGCGCCTGAGCCGTTGATCCGGGCTCCTCGATCATAGCCGTCGAAAAACTGCATCCACGATTCCGGACCCCCCCCCCTCCGCTTAAAGGTAGAAAGGCGGGGGCGGGTCCGGAATGGTCTTCATCGCCGTTGATCCGGGCGCGCTAATCTGAGCCGTCGGAGAGGTGCGCCCCCGATTCCGGACCCCCC
>ML790373.1:312465-324107 GCA_009831015.1 Picea engelmannii | reverse complement strand
GAAGAGTGACAAAGGAGGGCTCATGGTGGAATAAAACAGGCGGAAGAGGGGGGAAGATGAGGGATAGTGGATTCGTTCTTTGGCGAGAGGCTGACGTGGAGAAGGAGCGAGACACGCGGCAGGTGGTGACTGGATAGCGAGATAGAGGACGGGCCACCTGGGCGAAGATGGGGAGGCGGATGGATGACACACGGCAGCAAGGGGGAGGTGGAAAGGAAGGTGTCACGATGGGAGAAGGGCCCACACGGGGTTAAAGACAGGGCAACTGAGAAAGTCGGGGCCGCGCCTAAGCCGTTGATCCGGGCTCCTCGATCATAGCCATCGGAAAACTGCATCCACGATTCCGGACCCCCCCCCTCCGCTTAAAGGTAGAAAGGCGGGGGGGGGTCCGGAATGGTCTTCATCGCCGTTGATCTGGGCGCGCTAATTTGANCCCCCCCCCCCCCTTGCTTAAAGGTCGAAAGGCAAGGGGGGTCCGGAATTTGCTGTGCGTCGTCGATCTAGGCGCGCAAAATCCAGCCGTCTAAAGGTGACTCTCATTTAATGTAGATGCGCTTGTGCCCAAAACTTAGGATAAGTGGGTTTTGACCCACTTCTTGGCAATTCAACCCCTTAGCAAGAAATATCGCTAACAGAAGCCAGGTCTCTGGAACAAAGTAATCAAGGCTAAGTATTTCCCTCTTTTACCTGTACATTTGTGGCTCAGATCGGCGTCAGAGAGACCCTCTAGCGGCTCTCAAACCTGGAAGCACCTGTTAAAATCTTTACCCATCATCCTACACTGGCTCTCGTGGAAGCCCGGTAATGGCTATTCGATTGAAATAGGCAGAGACGTCCTACTGGGATTGGGCACACACGCCTTCCTATCCCCGCAGCTACTGGCGCATCTCCATCATCAAAATATTTTCTTCCTATATCAGATTTCTTCGTCCAATGGGGGTCACTTGGGCGACTCTTGGCTCAGCAGCGTGGACTTAGCTTTGGATGCGGATCTTTCAAATGAATGGGATGATTACACTCGCAGGTTAACTAAATCTGGCATTTACTTACAGGACCGGCCAGACATTTTCTTGTGGACAGGAGGGGACAATTCCGGCAACCTCACAGCAAAAAATGTCTACCGTGCCATAGCTACAAAGTACTGGACCAACACTTCTGATCGATGGCGCCTTAAGATATGGAGAGGAGACTGTCCACTCAAATTAAAATTATTTGCCTGGCTTCTGTTTGAAAACAAGATATTGTTGTGGCCAAATTTGCAGTCACGGGGTTGGGAGGGACCTGGTCGATGCATCTTGTGCAAATCTCACTCTGAATCGGTCGCCCATGTCTTCATAGACTGCCCATTCTTCAGATCGGTGTGGCAGCTCATTTCGCCAGCTCTTTTGCCCTCAACAACATGGGCTGGTCCCACCGTTCCATCTTGTTTTCAAAATTGGGTAAAGGACACTTTGAGCCCAGCGTTGTTGCCTATATCTCTCTGCTGGCGGATATGGAAGACTAGAAACGCTGCCATATTCAATGATAAGACTCCTTCAGCGCGCAGTGTTGCAAATTATATCATTGCTGAGTTGGTATCCAACAGGAACCAGTCATCGAAGACACCTCCCAGCAGACCTATTTTTAAAGTTCCATTTGATCGGATTGTGGCCTGGTTTGACGGAGCGGCACAACAAGGCGGTTCTCTCTGTGGAGCGGGAGGGAAAATTGTAATAAACTCACACACATGTTTCCGGTGGACTCTAAATTGTGGGACTGGTACCAATATGAAGGCTGAACTTTTAGGAGCGTGGGCGTCTCTTATCCTGGCTAGTGGACTTCACATATCTGAGCTTCTACTTCTTGGCGACTCTAAAGTTACCATTGATTGGTTGAACGGGCTTGCAGATTTTCAGGTGGCGGACCTTGAAAGCTGGAAGGAGAGAACTCGTGCTGCAACAAAACTATTTAATAAACTTACCTTCTCTCACATCTACAAAGAACAAAATAGTGAGAACAAAATAGTGAGGCGGATATCCTTTCTAAAAAACCTATGTTCTTGCCTTCGGGACACATTTGCTTTACAAGGTGGGAAGAAGGCAATGAAGGACCTTCCACTTGGATCAATCTTTGACCGCTCTACCTGTTATGTGCGCTGGTCTACCATGGGACATGTATCGGTCTTGGCTATGATGCACCTTTGTTTTGTATGGACAGCCTGTTTTACATGCTTTGATCACATTTCTTGTGTCTATCATGTATGTGTACAGTTTGATTTTCTCCGCATTTTGCCTCGTACAATCTTATATCCTAGGTACCAGTGTTCCAGCCAAATCACGATTAAAAACCTACCACAAGTCATATACAAAGCATTAAAACCCATCGACCAAGCGCCAAAGAGGAGACTATTGTGCACTATATAACAAACCAATTGCGAGCACTGGTGTATATAAACAGCATACAGATTCGCACCCAAACAATGTGGGATATATCTCGTTGAATAAAAATGTAAAATACCAAGCCAGAAAGTGCCAACATGCACTAAAAACTTCGCAGGTGTCAAAGAGGAGAATGCCCGAGTTAAGCTAACATTCCAAATGCGTGGCAAGTGTTGAAGCGCATTAAAAAGGAGACAAACCAGTCGCAAGACCTTCAGCGAAAGAGATGGTTTAGCTATTCTTCGGATAGGACATGGAACTTGTTCAAAGAAAAAGTTAATTAACAGGTTTTAGATATTTAGGATCTTCTAAATCTGTCAGAGCATTTACGCCAAGTTTCAAGGGATGGATTAGCTATCGGAAGTTTTAGCAAAGGAATCGACATTGTTAAGGCACTCAAGAAAACTTGAAGTTAAACCCTAACGAGCCAAATTTTTCCATGATGTATATGATGATGGCTGCAGGTGTGAGCCGAAGACCAAATTCATATATTGAAAATGTAAGCAAATTGTCAGCGCCCGAAAAGAAGAAACACCAAGTGCTCATGCAAACAAGTCTGAAACGTGAAGCTTCCAAGTGTCAATAAAATTGATGAAGGTGTCATAGAATGTCAAATAAACATGCTCCAAATATCGTGGAAAACATTGACAGAAGTGTTATCATCGCCAGACGAACGGTTTGTATGCCACAACTAGGTGTGATCTTAAAATGCTAATCTTGTTATCCAGCATATGGAGAAATGAGTATTGCAACTTCCCTTGAGAATGTATTGAAATGGGTGCAAAAATATAATCACAGGTTTCTTCATGATGTTTATCGAGTTGGCAATCTGGAGAGAACCATCAAATTCTACACTAAATGTATAGGGAACATGAGCACTTGGCAGATTCAGCAAAAAGAAAGTTTTATAGTGACCAGTTCAGCATTGAAAAGTTTCAATGGAGCAGCATGAGATGTCAACGAGATTGAGGAAAAGTATGTCTATTTGTCATACAAACGTCAAAATATCACTGCCACGACAGCCATCAAGTTATGTCCAAATATCAAAATGTTCATATGTTCGAACACACATATGAGAACATGATAGTAGGGAGACGTCAGATTTGTAAGGTAGTGTTAAGCCCGAATGTTAACGGGAAACGCCATATATTGCCCATCAAAAAAGCACCCAGCAGACAAGAGCCCATTTCAACGGACTTATGCTAATCAGGTGAAACGAAGTGGAGAATGTCACGAAAGTTGCATTTCTTTTTAGAGATCACTTCTTTTTAGAGATGTCAGGTTAAAGCTAAGTTACAGATGTGAAGATCGTGTCTTGATGGTTCATCCGAGCACGTGAAGTTGGGCCACAGGGGATTTACTGCATATTTTTATTGTTTTACCAGACATCTTCAAAAGTTGTTTCAGGACAAACAAACGGTGATTAATTTTCAAAATACAAAAGAGGTTATTGTAAAAAACGGACCAAATAACATCATTAACCTCTTTCAGTTTTTTCACAGGTGTCACAGGTTGAGATATTCAAAGGAATCTTTACACCCCATTTTTCTGGTTGTTTTAGACATGTTTTTTTTATGCAGATTCTAGAGAGCTGGAGACGAATTTCTACAAAAAGAGGGAGTTTTTTTCTACAGGACAAGTTCATATGCTAAACCTCCTCCAGTTTCATAACAGATGTCAAGATTCAAAAGATATGATCAAGTCTTTGACCCCTATTTTTCAGAAAATTAGGTCATGTTACAAGCAAGAATAGATCTAATAGCAGAGATGTTTGGAGCAAACGGATGCGTGAGAAGTATTTGACAGTTAAGACCTAGATTTTCAATGATTTATGTGAAGAGGAGAATATGAAACAGAGTTTGTGTAGAGCAGTGACGCTACTCAAATGTTGTAGGTAGCACTTGCACAACAGCAGCTCCAGTTTGCTAAGCAAAGGTGAGAGAGTTGCCCAAACAGCACACCAAATGCTTCGGAATGGTCTCCAGATGTACATGATGACTGATCTCATTCTAATTTTTACCAAGATCTATGATTGTATAAGATATTTTGTTTTGCATTAAAGATGTTCAAACGAATTTACTATTTTTTAGTAAAGTTGTTTAGGAGTTGTTCTCCTTTAATGTAACCAAATCCATTATTGTAGCTAGTAGTAGTTCGACTCCTACTAGCCTTGTATGGAAATAGGCTCTTATATATTAGGTCACTTATGATGTAAAAGGGGTTCGATTAGCTCGAGGAAGGCCTTCCTTTGTATCTGCAAAACCCTGTAATTTCTCATGAATTTTAATACAAGTAGAAAGTGTTTTTTATAGCAGAGATTCATCATGGTGTTCCTTTTCAATGTGTCTTTCCGTAGTTCACATTCATTCCACTTCTGTTTTTTCTTCTAAGCATAACTAAGAGAAAATGATCGGAATTCATCCTTGATAGATGTTCCCTTCATATAGTTAATGCTAGTATCATGTTTTAATGATTGCAGGTCCAAAATTCACCCTTTGTTAGGTGCTATGTTCATTGTAGTTAGCCTTTATGTTATTTCTTCTAAAGTTGCAATTGAGAATTCATCCTTATTAGATGCTCTCATTAGTAATGGGATTTTCTTATCTCCGTCTTGTCAAAATTCACCCTTTGTTAGGTGCTATGTTCATTGTAGTTAGCCTTTATGTTATTTCTTCTAAAGTTACAATTGAAAATTCATCATTATTAGATGCTCTCATTAGTAATGGTATTTTCTTATCTCTGTCTTGCCATCATCTGAATATTGTTTATTGTTGAAAAGGTGTGCTTATTTTTCCTTTGTTCCCTCAGGAATACATACCTGTGTTAATCTTCATAGTATTTCAGAATTTGACTCCATTTCCTAATGGTACTTTATCTCTTGTTTGTCCTACCATCTCTTTAAAACAAAACAAAAAACCTATGTTATATCATAATCTGACCTATGTGTGTTTATTGATGAATCTCTTGAGCTATTACCAATCATTAGACATCTGAGAGAGCCTTCTCTAGTTGTATAGGTCAGAATACAATCTAAAGCTGGTTGAAATGGTTACGTTGGGGTTTCTTTGATACAGCCCAAAGTAAATTTCCAAGTGTTAACAAAGGTAAAAGAATGTTGCAAACTGTTGGAATCCAAACACCACTCCATTATAATTGAGAAGGAATAGACATTGTGCCTCAAGAGTCACATTCTCTAGCTAGAAGCGGGTAATCATAACACTAAGTATTTCCAAAAAATTGCAAATCATAGGAAAAATTGCAATAATATTTGGGAACTAGAGGATCAGCTTGGAAACAAGAAAAAGGGCTTCTCAGAGCTTGCATAATTAGGGGTGTGGCATTTCAAAGAACTATTTTTTGAGAAAGAGGATGAATCCATTGAGGATATGTTGCATATTTTAAGACTTTTTCCAAAGATGATGGAAGAGGATGACAATAGAGAATCTTTTAGGGATATTTCTAAGGAAGAGCTTTGTGGTGTCTTGGATTAGACAAAAGTCTCGACCCTGATGGTTGGACTATAGATTTCTACCAAGATTTTTTTTAGCTTATGGGAAAGGATATACTATGTGTCATGGAAGAAATCAGATCGAAGGGAAAAATAAAACAAAACATAAACACTACCTTTCTAGCTTTGATACCAAAATCATATCTTCCCTCCACTTTCGAAGACTTTTGACCCATTGCACTATGCAACAGTCTCTATAAAATTTATTCTGAGATCATCGCATTGTGATTGAAGTCTTTTCTCTCCAAATTCATTCCCCAAGAACAATTCGACTTTCTGAAAGGATGATTAATTCATGAATCCATCGGAGTAGCATAGGAAGGACTCCATACTATCAAAACAAAAAGAAATGATGTGTCAGTTTTCAAAATTGATCTATCAAAATATTTTGATAGATTCTCCTTGTTATTTATCAACTTATTGTTGTTACAAATTGGTTTTGATTTATAGATTGTTAAGTGCATTATGGTGGGAGTCACTTCAGCCTCCTTTGCACTTTTAATTAATGGTGTTAAATTATCGTTCTTCAAATTGGGTAGGGAGCTGAAAAAGGGTTGTCCTTTATACCCCTATATTTTTATTTTGGTGATGGAAGGCCTATGTCGAGCCATGATAGAATCTCATAGAACCCATGCCTTTCATGGAATCACATTTGGGCTTATGAAAATACTCACTCATTTAATATTTGTAGACGATGTATTAATATTTTTTCATTATGTTGTTGCAGACTGCCATACCTTAAAGAATACAGTAAACAATTTCAGTGCAACAACAAGGATGATTATCAATGAAAGGAAATATGTCATCTATCTTCCTACTGGTAGCGAATACTGTAGTGCCTTGTTCTCTAACTCTTTTTTATTTTTGCATAAGGAAATAGGGGATGGTATCAAATACATGGCATTGCGGACTAGTTTTGGTTAGTTTTTAAGGAGGAGTGAAAGGTGAACTTATGGTGCAATCCTTTGATCTCCAAGGGAGGTCACTTAGTACTCATTAAATCAGCTTTGGAAGTGATCCCTATTTATTGGAATCTCATGGCTTAGATTCCTAAAGGAATACTTACCCATATTAGAAAATATTGCTTCAATTACCTCTGGAAAAGCAGTTTGGAATATAAGGGTCTCCATTTGGTAAGTTGGAAATGTCTTACAAAGCCCAAAGAATGTGGTGGTTGGGGTCTAAAGGATGGATTTAAGTTTGGGTAGGCCCTTGTGGCAAAATCTATTTGGGTATTTATTGTTGAATCATGTTTTCATTGATGTCAAAATGATTGATGTCAAAGGATTGAGTGATTGATCGATTAATGTCAAAGGATTGATTGATGTCAAAGGTTTGATGCCAAAGGATTGATGTCAAAGGAACAATATCTTGTCATAATATATTAATGAATTATGTATTGTCCTTGATGTCAAGTGGAGTCCTAGTCATATGATGGCATGCATAGATGAAGATAGATCAATGAGTTGTCATTGATATATGATGCATAGATGAAGATGGATCAATGATTTGTCATTCATAGATGATGCATAGATGAAGATGGATCGATGTGGTTTCATTTATATATGATGCATAGTTGGATTGATGTAAAGATGACTCATTATTGTCTTAATAAGGAGTACAAATGGATGAACTTCGAAGTGGTCCCCTTATGGTGAAAGCCCTCATGGGAAGATGCTTTGTGATTGAGTTATCCTAGAAGTATGGTTAGAGAACCCATACTTAATTGTGGAATAATGAGATGAAGATCAATGAATTTGTCAGTAAAACTATCCTAGATGGATAGTGTTTTTCATGCCATTTCTAGTGGTATGTGGAACATCACATAACTCCTCATGGTTTGAGAGTTATGGCCTTATGAAGTTGGAGGACCCTCATATGTTGGCTTGAAGCCCCAAAAGGTCGAAGAAGTCAAAGTGCTTGCAAAGAAGGGGGATTATTTAAATAATAAAGTGAAGTGATAAAATCAAGGAGGATTATTCAAATATTAAAGTGAAGTGACAAAATCAAAAAGGATTATTTAAACAATAAAGTGGAGTGACAAAGTCAAGGAAGATTATTTAAATAATAAAGTAAATGAATAACTTTCTAATTATGGAAAGTGGTTAAACCTAAAAGGAGGAAAATGGGTTAAGTGGCTATTGGATACATGGACAAGTGGCTATTGGGCAAAGTTGTACAAAGTGACTATGTGGACAAAGTGGCTATGTGGACAAAGTGACCTAGAAGATGCTTCTAAGGAAGCTACTTGGAGAGTATAAATAAGAGGCAAGGGTCTCTTGTGATATATATCTCTTGAGCATATCTTGAAGATCTATTCTGGGAGAGAGATCATCTGAAGGATCTCATGGATGTATCAAAGTTTCGTAAGTTTGAGATCATGACGGTGAAAGTTTTGGAAGTTCAGAAACCCTAGTTTCTGAAGGAGTACGCGAGCAGCAGTGGGCCAAAGCGTGTACATACGTGGGCTACAGTGAGGTAGGACGCATACACACGCGAGCTGAAGGAAGGCAGAGAGCGTATAGTTGGATGAAGTCATGGAGACTTGAGTTTGAGTTGATGCCAGGTTCTTGAAGGCTGGAGCAAGTTCCAGATCTGCATTCTATGGGCTCAAATCTGCCATAGAAACTCTGGTATGGTTACATAGTTGTCTTGATGAATACCCTTGCATATTGTATGGTGAATGCTTGAAGCATTATTGGTATGGTTGTTGTGATTTGGTTTGTGTTGGTTAATGGAGTGAGCAACACTCTTATGTTTCAGTATTGATATGATTGTCATAGTATACATGTTGCTTATACATAATTAAGTTGCATTCATATTGTATGAGGAGGATGAGTAAGTTGTTGGAGAGCATATATGTGTTGAGATTGGTTCTGGTTCATATCGGATAGTGAATGACATAAGTGGATGTGACTAAAGGCTGTAAAGGATCTGAGTTTTTCATAGAGAGAAAACCCTAATTACTCAGAAGGCATACGCGGGTTGTAGTACAGATTGGTCGCGTACATACGTGAGTTGTACTACTAGTAGGACACATACATACGCATGCTGCACTATTGACAGGTCGCGTACTTGTTAACAAATTGGTATCTTTTGAGGATTGATTCTCTTCTCAGTTGGTGTTGAGTTGTGTAAGTTGAGTCTTGCATTATAGAGTTGTTTCTCTTGTGGAGTTGTAACTCTATTCAGTTGTTGTTGATAACCCAAGGATTGTAGTCTGTAATTAAAACAAAATTGTACATACATCTTGTGTTCTTTGTGTTCCTTGTGGTGATGACTTGTTGATGATATATGTTGCTATTATCTGTTGTTGATATATGTTCACATTTGACTAGTTATAAACGACAATAATAAGTGATGAATAAATGGTGATTGCTAACTAAGGAGTTTTATGAAGGGGAAGTTTAAAAAAGAGAACCACACTCATTCACCCCCCCTCTAAGTGTGGTCGGTGTGTCCAACATTTCTCACACAAGAGAGCCTCTGAAAAATATTTTGATTGCTAAATATATTTCTCCTCTCTCAGTAGTGGATTGGATTCGCCTTAAGAATAAGCACCTTCCGACTAAATCATCGCAGTGGAGGGATTTTTCTCAAGCCTTTCTAGTAATCAGCAATTATCTATCTCAAAAGGTCAGTAATGGTATAAAAGTGAGGGTTGGTTCTAATGTGATCATTGGTTGCAATGGTAATGTATTATTGGAGGAAGAACATATTTAGACTCCCGGATTGAAAGGTATTTACACTCTGAACCAATTGGATAATAGCAAGGTGTAGTCAATTTGGAATCAAGTGTGGCTCACTTCTATAGACTTGGATCTTGATGACACGTGGATGCATGATTGTTCAAATTACACCTCATCTCTCCAAAAAGCACACATTCATCTATCGGAGAATCATGATGAATTAACTTGGTCCTTTCCACAGTCCAATGGGTCATACTCTACCAACCTTGGCTACTCCTCTTTGTTGGATTGTGATGAAGATAATCCTTCATGGTGGTATAGATAGATCTAGAAAATCAAAGGACCCCCGAAGGCCATCCTATTTTTCTAGTTGATTCTCAAAGGAAGATCTTTAACTTGGGATCATCTTCAAAAAATTGGACATCAGGGTCTAGGAATTCGCCAACTTTGTTTCCAGGCAGAGGAAACAAATACTCACATTTTCCTACATTGTGCCTTTGCCAAACAAGTTTGGGCTGAAATGGAGAAGCACATAGGTACTCTAATGCTCTCAGCAAAGGATAGTATTTCTAATAATTTCAAAGAACTTTTGTCAAACACAAGGTTATCGCGATGGAAATTTCTACCATTATTAGTCTCTTAGGTATTATGGCTGGCTCATAATGAGTTCTTGTTCAAAAACAAATCATGCCCGACCATTAAAGTCTCACAACAAGTTATTTCTCTAGCTCAGTATTGTAAGTATCCCCCTTCTACTAAAGCTCCCAAAATGCTCACTCCTCTTTGCATCAATAATTCCAAGCCATGGGGGTTCTTTGACAGGGCCTATCAAGGCCCGGAAAATAAATGTGATCTAGATTTCTCCTTGTATCTAACTCATGCAGACTACTTTCTCGAGAGAGCCAACATTGGATTCGGCTCCAACAATTTGGCAAAGTTCTATGCTCTCCTTGTGCTTCTAAAGTTGGAAATAGTCAAGAGGGTCATCAATTGTCATATTTATGGTGACTCTAATCATGCATTGGATGGATGAACAATTCGACACAACTTCATCATTTGAATCTTCTTTTGTTAGGACAGAAGTTGCATTCCATTGCCATAACTTTTGATGATATACAATTTTCTCATATCTATAGGGACTTAAATTCTGATGTTGACTCCCTCTCAAAAGAGGTTCTCCATCTTTCTACAAATGATCTTGTCTCGGTAGAATATCTTGATGGATCTTTGAACACTCAAGTCGAGCACTCATTTTTTTTACGATTTTTGTTTTATGTATTCAGTGCACATTTGTTGATGTAGTTATGATATATTTTGAGATCATAGTTAGGACAACTTAGTATTTTCCCCTTTGGTGTTTTGGTCGAATGACCCAAATATATCACGTGTTTTGGTCGGATGACCCAAATCTATCACGTGCAATAGCGCCTTTTGAATGTACATCCTATTATATTAATATAAATTACAATTTTTTTTAGGAAAAAAAAGTGTGGTCCCGTACACACTTCCACACTTACTTCATCTGTGTAACATCATTTAAAATAGTTTTTAATATAGTAGATCATTCTCCAAAGAAGATGGAAAATGAATCTAGTATTAAATAGAGTAGGACATAGTGGTAGCATCCATATCTACAGATGTATTATGTGTTCGACAACACAGGTATTCCAACAGAGGACGAACACCTTCAGTAACCACTCACATAACCAGATCAAAGATCAACACACCGATGTTTTCACGTGGTAAAACCCCTACAGGGAAACATCCACAGCCCCAGCCAATGCGACCACTTGGAGCAGTTTATTAATGCAAAGAAAAAGATTATAGAGAGATTTTACAAGAGAGTTTCTCACAATCGATCATCGACAAATGACCCTCCATGCTATTTAAATAGAGATCATGGACCAATCGGGTGTTAAGCCACGGATCAATGGCCATTAAGATCGAGGAGAGTATGAACCGTTGGATCACTCTATGTCGGGAACATATCGTGACCGTCGGATTTCCTAACTACAAATGCATACTAAT
>ML790373.1:240538-306012 GCA_009831015.1 Picea engelmannii | reverse complement strand
ATCCAAAAACCTAACCCTAGGAGATGAAGCGCCAAAAGTCATGTGGGCCCCGTTTGGGTAAGTGAGTACATCAACTTCCCGGGGTCGTAACTTTTGCATACGATCTTCGTTTTAGGTGTGTGATAGCTCGTTGGAAAGGTATCTTCGAGGAGATTCATTTCACGGGATCAATTATTCCTTCGACTATAATTGATAACCTCAATCTCGAAAAACCTTCATTTGGGCCCTCAAAATGGCCCCGGACGTTAAAACCTGCTAAAAATAATAAATTGTCAAAATTGCCAGAAAACTATTTTGAGCCATTTGGAAAAGGTGGGTGGCCACTAATATCCACCTAGATTAATCTTCCCTCCTTAGGAAGCAATGGTATCCATTGCGTTGAGTTCCTGGGGGAGAGGGAAAAGCGTTTGTTGAATCTGCATCTTGGTGAGTTGTTTGTCTTGCTGGAGACGTCGCACTACTCGGTTTGTGGAAATCTGTCATGAACCTGTTGAGGTTTAGGTTATTCAAAAAGTTGAGATACATGAGAGGATGATGTGCAGAAGGAATATTTTCACTTTGTTGCATCCTTGTCGACCTGCTTCTGTTGGATAGAAGGTGCTTCGGGCAAGGCTGTAGTGGTTGCAGTGTCCTTTTGTTCTCCTTTTGAATAGATTGTGAAGAAGCTGGATTTTGCAGTATGAGATACTACCTTGCGGCACTTTTTAGGTGGAACAGTAGTCGGAACTATCTCTAGTATTCTATAGAGATGACCCCCCAAAGTAACAATGGCACTATGGGGTCGAGACTCATAAACAACATGATGTCTCCACATATATGGTTGGCCTAAGAGAACATCACAGACATCCAGTGGGGAAACATCACATAATACCTCATCCTTGAAGGGTTGGATGTCGTATGACAATCGACACTGTTGGTTGATACGGAGATCTCTTCCTTGTTGAAGCCACCGGATGTTGTATGGTTGCGGGTGTGGTGTTGTCGACAATCCCAACTGTTTGACGACCTCTGCTGACATGAGGTTTTTCTGGCTTCCGCTATCAACAATAAAATGCAGTGGGGTCCCCTTCACCCACATCTGTGAATGAAAAAGACGCTCCCCCTCTTCAGGATATGTTGGTTCTTCTGGTTGAATAACTGCGGTCACGACAATAGCAGTGGGGTCTGCGTCAATGATCTGTCTTGTACCAGTATTTTCAGAATCAGATTTTGAATCAGGGTTCGGCTCCTTGTCTTTGATCTCAGCCACCAATGACTGTTTTGAGTGACATTCATTGGTGTTGTGCCAAGGGATTTTGTGGGAATCACACCATTTTTCGGTGTCCTTCTTTGTCTTCCCATGACCCTTCTTTTCCTGTGTCTTTGACTGGTTTTCGGGAGACTGTTTGTTAGGGTCGTCTTTGTCATATTTTGGTTGTTGTGGATTTGTAGACCTGAATTCCCGTTTGTTCTGGTGCTTAAATTTCTGCTCAATTTTAACAGCATATTGATAAGCAACACCGAGTGATGAGATGTCCAGAAAATCCATTTCAGTCTGAATGTATCTGTGTAGAGCCCCATGGTATTTCAGAACCAAATGTCACTCGGAATATTTGATACCCAACTTGGTGCACAAGGTATGGAAGGTATTGGTGAACTTTGGAACTGCTTGGCCCCTCTCTTGCCGCAGTGTGGTCCATCTCATGTACTAGTCCTCATAGTTGCCAACAGGGTAATACTGTTCTTTTACCGCATCCACAAAAAAATCCCAAGTGGGATCAGCCCCATATATTCCAGACTCCTCTATGGAACTTTGCTCCCAGTAAGTTTCCCACCAATGTTTGACATGAGGAAGAGCTTTAAGGAGTGCGAAGGTGATCTTTTCTTTGTCGGAAAAATTGTGAACATAGAAATAACCTTCTAGCAGAGTCAACCATTTTTCTAGGGCTTCTGCATCTATCTGTCCTTCAAATACAGGAATATCAAAATTAACTTGTACCTTGAAAGGCGAGGTGCCTCCAAAGTGGCCACTTGATGAAGATGCACCTGATGCTATCGGCAGGCATTGAAGGATGTGGGAAAAATTCTCCATCATTTCGTCCCTCTATTGCGTGAGAGCTTGCTCAAGCAATAGATTGATAGAATCGCCTACTCCGTCGTTTTTCTTTTCTTCCGCCATTGAGGGTTTCTTGGGTATGCGAGAGCGATTGTCTTCAAGAGAGACAAGCTCAAGACCCAACTTGCTATAATCGGACCTCGTCGGGGACATGCACTGAAAAAATGATCAAGAGCAACCTGCTCTGATACCACTGATCCATATTTTTTCGGCACGAAATGAGATCGGAGATATAATAAAGAAATGCACAGAGATATCGCAGATATTCAATAATATAACATAAGTGTATCAGAGATGCAACCATAAACACAGATATACAATAATACACGATTTCTATTAATGAAAGAAATGTACAGAGACTGTAAAAATACAGAGTGAAAGACTCGCCAGAATGGTGGCAGCTTATCTCTGAGAAGAGATGTGACGGCTACTTGCATTCGCAAGAAGATGATTACAATGAGGCTCTGAAGGAATTTTTACAATAAGTAGGAATGCCAAAAACCCTAGACATCCAAAAACCTAACCCGAGGAGATGAAGCGCCAAAAGTCATGTGGGCCCCGTTTGAGTAAGTGAGTACATCAACTTCCCGGGGTTGTAACTTTTGCATACGATCTCTGTTTTAGGCATGTGATAGCTCGTTGGAAAGTTATCATCGAGGAGATTAATTTTGGGGGCTCAATTATGCCTTTGGATATCATTAATAACCTCTATATCGAAAAACCTTCATTTGAGCCCTCAAAATGGCCCCGAAAGTTAAAACCTGCTAAAAATAGTAAATTGCCAAAATTGCCAAAAAACTGTTTTGAGCCATTTGGAAAAGGTGGGTGGCCATCGATATTCACCTGGATCAATTTACTTCAAAATGTAGATACAAATTTAAAAGAATAGAAAACTCAAAATTTAGAATGAGACATATTTTATGCAGGGTGGGTCGACTATTTTAGTTTCTTCTAATTGATTGTTGGAGTGTGACTTAAATTATTCCCATACCTTTCTTTCCTTCATAATTCTTTGTTGGATTATTTGTGAGTTTGTCACATATTACATGTAAAAATTTTAATTTTAATGTTGTTATAGATGAACTGATGAGTTGATTATTCTCTACAAAGGCTAATCATCTTATACAATACTCAACTTACATATATTTACTTTATATTTGGGGTAACTCTCTCTTTTTCCATGTAGAAACTCTTTTATAATACAACATTATGATATATTTCCTTGTCAACACTTAATTCCACGTAGGCAGCTAGAAAACTAATGTCGATTATGTATTTAAAATTTATGGGTATGTTTCAATTGGTATCAGACCGAGATTACATCACTTGGGGATGTATGGGCTTAAAACATGGATGAAATTGATGTTATTTTATGTTTTGGAAAAAACTAACATCTTGATCTTGACATTGTTTTCATAGAGAAAGAAAAAGACGGGATACGAGACATCATGGAAGATTCACCACACATCCAGGAAACTGAGATTAATGAAAGGAGAGATGTGGAGACTCCTACAGATGTGGCAAAGACTATGAGAAGTCTGAAAGTGGAATTTCATAGTTATAGAGCATATAATGAGAAGATTATCAAATCCCAAGAGGAACAAAAGGAATTGAATGTTGCTTTGTTACAAATCTTGACTGAGATTTAGAAAAACATACAACAAGGACATATATCAAGTAAGACCGGTAAAATTCCTTCAAGAAAGAGATCTCTTAGCATCCAAACTTAGGCTTCTAGTGATAATACTTATACAACATCAAATTCTTCAAGCGACAATACATCTACCTCTGATGAATCCATCATTAATGGATCAAAACCTTCTTATAGGCATAAGAAGAAGAAAATTTCCAACAACTACTTTCAGGAGGAGTTCCAAAAGATAAAACCACCTACCTTTAATGGTTAGATGAAGTCTAGTGAAGAATTTGAGGCATGGCTTCTTGGAATGAGAAAATATTTCCAGGTACATGACTACTCTTGCAACATGAAGGCTAGAGTGGTTATTTACAACATGAATGACGGATCCATCTGGTGGGAAGATATCAAGAATGTAAAGAAAATTAGTGAGGAAAACCACTTGGAAGCTATTTAAAAATTTCTTCGAGTATAAGTATGTATCAGAGATGTATTATGATGGAAAAATTAAGGAATTTCATGAAATTAAATTTGGTCTATCAACCATGGATGATTATGCAAATAAATCTTTGGAACTGCTAAGGTATGTTCCATACATCAAAGATGAAAAAGTGAAAATTCAACATTTCCTTAGTGGATTTCCTCAATCTTACAAGGATACGATTGAATTTGATGAGGCTAAGACTCTTGATGATACAATAAGATAGATTAAATATTGTTATGAACAAAGTGGGAATAAACCAGAATTTAGCAAGATTTGGAAGGAAAATAAGAAGGAGAAGTTTGAGCAAAGAAAGAAAGGATTTAATCCTCTTCACTATAAGAAGCAATCAAGAAGTTCTAAGCCAAATTACCCAACACAAAGTAGCTTCCAACAAATTTTTCCATCTCAAAGTGGATCCAAACCAACATAGTCAGTAGCAAGAAATCCAAGGGAGCCTTGGAAAGGGCCTCTGAATTGTTGGGGGTGAAGAGAATAACATTTTCTTGGGGATTGTCCTCATAGGAAGGAAACTAAGAAGACTACTTACAATATACAAGAATTTTCAACAATGAATGACGTAGTGAAGACTATTCCTAAGATATATGTTGCATTAGAAGATCGACAAGCAGACCACCAAGCATTAATGGTGGAATTTGATAAGATTGCTAAGATTGCTAAGAAAGCTATTTCAATTTTAATTGACTCGGGATCTAATTATAGATCTATTACACCTAAGATTGTTGAGTCATGTATTATTCATAAAAGAAAGCACAAGAAATATTCGTTAGTTCAGTTGGTTGCATGAGTTAAGAGAAATATCAGTGAATTGATAAAATATTTCTGAGTGGAAATGAATGGATTGCTCACAAGGGTGAACTTGAATATTTTACCTTTCGGTTCATATGATGCCTTAATTGGCATGGATTGGTTATCAACACATAAATTAAATTTGGACTGCTACAATAATACCTCTGAATGCATAGATGATTAAGGAAAACCAAGTTTAGTGAAAGGCACTCCAAGAACCATCTCTATCAGATATATTTTAGCGTTATAGCTTGAAAGGAGTTTCAAAAAAAGGTTGTGATTTATATGCAGTGCATGTATTAGAGTCAACAGAAAACAAAGAGTCAAATTTTGAAGACTATCCAACACTCCAAGAATTTAAAGATGTTTTTCTAGAGGAAGTACCTTGCCTACCTCTTAAATGAGATATTTATTTCTCAATTGATCTTATGATGGTTATGCACCTATATCAAGAGCTCTGTACAGAATGAGTGCACCTGACTTGATGGACCTGAAAATACAATGACAAGAATTGTCAAACAAATGGTATATTATACCAAGTGTGTCTCCTTGGGGAGCACCGATACTATTTGTGAAGAAAAAGGATGGTACTCTTAGAATGTGCATTGATTACATACAATTAAAAATAAGTAACCTTTACCCCGAATTGATGATCTATTCAATCGGGTAAAAGGGGAAAAATTATCTTCGAAGATTGACTTGAGATTGAGATATCATCAATTCGAGATTAAAGATAAGGATATTCATAAGACAACTTTCAAAACAAGGTACGATCATTATGAGTTCATGGTGGTACCATTTGGACTTACCAATGCACCAACCACATTCATGTGTCTCGTGAACACCATTTTCATTAAATACATGGATAAATTTGTATTGGTTTTTATCAATGATATCCTTATCTACTCTAAATATAAGGAAGTTTTGGCATAAGGGTGGACCCAGGGTTCAATGATTCAACAACACACCAACAAAACCCTAACTACCGGCCCTTTCGGCAACACCTGCGAAGTGGATGAAGTCTCACCGGAGGTAGAGGAAGGGAGGGTTGCAGGACTCAAGTGTCTACAACCAAGTTGGGACACAGATCTATGATTACAACACTTGACAGAGCACTTAGCCAATAACAAGCATTAGTTCTTGAACCTTATTCACATCGTAGGTTAAACCCCTTATTACAGATCAATGCAATAGAAATCAAGATTAAGCACATCTAATCATTTATCACATAGCATCAACTCAAATCTAGCATTCATTCACATTATTAAGAACTAAGCTACAACATCAGATGCATTCATTATACATGACATCAAAATCACTAAGCAAACAATCATATAAACTACATCGCATAGAGCACATCAAACACAAGATTTACATGGTTCACCCCAGTGTGGGGCTACGTCCACCAACTCTTATTCTTCTTTATTAGTCTTTGATATTCTTACATTCATCTTCTCTTGTGCACAAATTCAGAGAGCTGAGATTCGCACTGAACAAATGATCTACACCCAGCACACTAGATCCACCTTCCTCAAAATCAGGTCAAGGCACAGAGCCAACTCCTCAATAGCACGAAGCCTTACTTTACATAACCAAATAGCACAGAGAAACTTATAATCTCTTGCACTAAGCCACACATACTCTTTGCACACAGCCAACACTAACACTAGCATTAACACCAACTCTTCTTCTTACATCGCTCATCTACTTATTTATACATTTACAAAGAGGCCTAAACATGGGTAAACCCATGGGCCAACATCCCATACCCATTACATAAACCCTAATAACCCTTTGCTTGGTCCACAATCCTGCAAAATAAGTGAGATCCCGCGATCTTCACTTTGCTTAGGTGCTCCATCTTCGACCATCTTGTCGAAGTCCCAAAAATGGTCAAACATGACCAATGTTTCCTCAAAACTTGGTCAAGGTCCAACAGGCCCCCAACACTCACCTGTGACGCATCCCGAGTCACTCGTCTGGGCAGTGTTGCTTTGAAGGCCTCTAGCTTAGCTCGAGCTGCCTCGACTTGCTGCTTCACTAGAACTTCCTTCTCGGTGAACTCCTGAATTACTTGTTTTGTAACAGGCCCTTCCAGGCATTTTCCCACCGTCGCAACTACTTGGTCTAGCTACGAGCCTCGACCTTCAATCTCTTCAAAAAGCATGGAGGCTTCGTCCTGCACTGGTTGGAGTCTCTGCGTCACCTCCATGACTTTGCTCTAAATGGAAGTAACTTGTTGCTCGACTGCACGATGTTCCTATGATCACTTCATTTTCTCAACTGCAGTAAGAAGCTTCACCTATGCTTGTATAGTGGATGCTTATTGTTTTTCCTCCTGGAGTTGTGCTTCCAATTTCTTCAGCTCTCGATCTTCTGCAAGGAACTCATAGGTTTGGGCACTCCAATCACTTAGTGTCTTACACTCTGAGGTGAGTGCTCTGATTCTTTCTACTGCGTTCCTGAAAGCTTCTTCCCTATGATCGTACACTTCTTGTGGAGTGCTCGACATTGCTTGGATTTCTAGCTCCATTGTTCTTGCTTGAAGTTGTTGAATGGATTTAGCGAGCTTCCCTACTTGCATCTCGATTGATTCTTCTTCCTCCTATGCTAAGCCCGACACAGAGCGAAGTGCTTTAGCCACTGCCTCTTTGACCACAGTCTGCTCTGTAAGAAGATGGTCTCTTTCTTTCCCCATCTTCCCAGTGTCATCCTCGTACATTGCTCGACTTTCATCTTTCTCCTTCTGCGCAGCTCGAAGTTTCTCTAATACCTCCTCCTTTTCTTGCTTCACTGCTTCTATAGCCTGCTCCTTTTTTCTTGGACTCGACGAAGTCGGTCCTCTATTGCATCTGCTAATGTTATTGGATAAATAGGTAAACATGGACATAAACTAATCTCCCTAGATCCACCTGGATCTAAAACAAAATAAGACAGGACACGACGCTTTCCCTAAGTTACAATCATTGAACAAAGGAGGAATGGATATCATACCTTTAGATATCACTTCCTTATATCTTTGTTGTCTCTGCTTCGCTCTGGTGCTCTTGTGATGTTGATCTTGCAATGAAACACAAACCAACCAAAGTGAAAGCAACAATAATATATTCTATGACAACCTATGCATGTGATCAAAAAGTCATGCAATAAAATGAGAATAATTTTATGGGAAAGAAACATGCCACTGTATTATATTAAAGAATGTGGTAGAAAGATACAACCAGATGCCTTGATGTTGTCAAGTTCCTTCCAACAGTTCCTTGCTTCCCACACACTTCTTGCTCCAATGGATTCTGAGATTGTGTATCTGATAGCTACTCACAATCTATCTTGACAAAGCAAAGCTCAAAGACAACATAAATTTCCCAATCTTAATCCAACTAACTTTCTCCATGAGATCTCCTCTCCTTTTATAAGCTAAAGAGGATAAGGTGAGGAGGTTAGGATGATCCCACTAAATCATGAAAGTGAGTAAGATCCAAACCATTTAGAGGCTACCTCACCATAGAAGTTTATCCTTCTGGAAGCATCGAGAAGATGAATGTTTTTCCCATCTACAAAGGTTGTCACCCTAGCTATAGTGCAGCCTGCGGAAACTCCACAACCTAGCTATAGTGCAACCTGCGAAAATCGGGCATTTCCGCACCCTGTGTATATAGCAGCCTGTGGAAATCCTCCTTAATAGGGTTTTTACAAAGGAAAATACAACTTCTTCTCTCAGGGAAAGTTCTTCTCCCTTTTTTCTTCAGGAATTCAATCCATTGACCCCTCTAAAGGCAATAAATAGGTTTACATCATTAATGGTCATAAGGGTAACGAAAATAATGTGTAACAGAGAGCCCCCCAAAGTATGAAGTTAGAATAGAGTGATAGCTGAAATACTTTGTCGAGTGTGTGTAGGGAACAAGGAACACGTCGGTCGGAAACCTACCAACAAACAATGAAATATAGTACAATAATATATCATCACTGAGGTAGGCATTCCCATACTCAGATTACAAATGACTCAAAGCATAAATGTCGACATGAAAAGATCCATGTCAAGTAAGATAGGTCATGGCCACCAAACATACACTGTGGATCCATGCCAATATGACTCAAATCTGAACATAGCCACCAAAAATACACTATGGATCTATGTGTTAAAGACTCAAATTTGAACATAGCCATGAGACATACAATGTGGATCTATGCAACATTACAAACTGAATATACTCCAATGAAACCTGAATCTGTCAGAAAAGATCCAAGGTCTTCATCTCCACCACTCTATAGTACGAATCTAACCATGTGAATACATGTGTTGAATTCGAACAGGGAAGAAACCACTTGATTACCTGTCATTAGTGTAAACTGTTAACAAGTGCGAGGGAAATCACCATTAATGTCAATGACTCCCAATGTACTCTAATGTAATCCAACAAATGTGAATTAATGATCTGAAGTTGAACATTCAGCGGAATATCTCGATCAAAGGTCAATAATGAAAACCCATTGTTGAAGGCGAGGAAACCCGCCATTGAGGCATGCAGGTTCTAAGGTACCAATTAGTTTCTATGTCTAATTCCTGGATAATGAGTTGAATTCGACGGGAAAAGACTCGTCATGGGAGGGCCTTAATGTATCCCACATCAATGACACAAAACAAGTAACAAGATTTGATGTAGATCAGAGTAAATAGTGATTCAAGACTGACTCGGGGATGACCGATGCAATATAAGGCTTTTCAGTTTAGATTTCTTTTGAACATATTGACGACACGACAATTGTCTTGGAAACACTGACTCAACAACAAGGATCACGGACCAATTTGTAATCTTATAAAGGAGTATGATCAAGAGACAAGCAGATTTTCCAACCTAGACACAAGGTGAGTGAAAGGGTGTCATGTTCAAAAGTGACTCTTCCATAAAATACAGGTTTAGATACATTTCTTTCCCAAAAAAATTTCCCCACCATTTCTGGCAAGTACCTATTTATTTTTACACAAGCTTGAGGAGGATAACATATGCTTGAACTGTAAGCTCATCCTTCGGATGAGTCCCTCAGAGTATGTTTAACAAACCCTAAGAAGGAGTGGTTCGATCCCATATGGGTCTTTCGATGTTTGTTTAACGAGTCCAAAGAGAGAAAACTAGAGGGATTTTCATGTTTAGAGAGTCTGAAAAACACTTAAGAGAACTCTCCCAATTCCTTTTTCGTAAATTAGTTTAATGAGACCAAAAAAGTGATAAACTATCGCCCATCAAACGTTTTCTTCAAATAATTTTACAAGCGTGAAAAGAACAAGGTCGCTCGGTAATCTTTTCATATTTAGAGAGTCTGAAAAGAGCTTAAAGGGAACTCCAAGGGGTTCCTTTTTCGTATAACCTTTACGAGTCCGAAAAAGTGATAAAAGTTTACTCGGTTACATTCTCATTGATTTACAATCATGAGAAAGGACAAAGATTAAGCTCGGTAATTTATTCTCATGTATTTATGAGCATGAGAAAGAACAAAGACTAAGCTCAGGATTGTTTTCATTTTTATGCAAGCTTTAAAAAAAAAAAAAACCATGCTTGGGATAGATTTTATTTTTACACAAGCTTAAAACTATCCAAAACCATGCTTGGACCTGGCTTCATTTTTACACAAGCTTGAACTAGAGGAAACTATGCTTGAGGTAGGTGGTTTCATTTTTAAACAAGCTTTAACCATAGAAAACTATGCTTGAACTTCCCAACGCATAACACAGGGATGGTTGGTACTTAGCCCCTAGCTTAAGAAACTAGCGGCGTAACTTCAGCATGAATTCCAAGGGATGAAAGCATTTCCCCCCAAGCTCCGTTTCTTCCAACTGCAAAGGTGGATGAAATGAAGCTTCAAATATTAGACGAAGGACTTGACTCAAATAGAGAGGGGGAAGTTGTTTCATTTTTTAACGAGCTTGACAAAGGAGAAGAACTATGCTTGACAATCTAGGTTCAATCCATAGACCTCTGTTTCATTTTTTAACGAGGGTGCAACAGAGATGCAAAACTATCCTCACAATTGGTTTCATTTTTTAACAAGCGTGAAATCAGAAAACCATGCTCAAAGTTGGTTTCATTTTTTAATGAGCTTGAAATCATAAAATCATGCTCAAGGCTGGTTTCATTTTTTAATGAGCTTGAAATCAGAAAACTATGCTCAAGGCTGGTTTCATTTTTATTGAGCTTGAAATCAGAAAACTATGCTCAACTCTCTTCTTGATCACGACTTCCAAGAGGACAGTGCTCTGAAAGGACACCATGTCAAGGGACAAAACTTGGTCATGGCCTCCAAGATATCTTCGTTTGACGGAAGACACACACTCTGGAAGGAACACATGTCCAGGGTCACGATAGGGGTAAAGAGGTCGAGCTCTAAAAACACTATCGAAGAGATCACCATGTCAACTACTAGATCCAAATCATCAGAAGCTGAAGTCATGGGAGACAACGCCACATAATTAACCTGTGGCAGGGGTGATACCGACTACATATATGAACCGTTTAGGGAATTCATTGAGTTGACGGTCAAGTCAGGACCAACAAACGAAAGTTGATCAATAGTCACCATTCTTCCATCGTGCGGGAAAGATATCACACGAAAAAGAGTGGACACAATAGCTTTCATGGCATAGACATAATCTCGCCCAAGGAGTAAATCGAAATCCAAGGGGTCTTGGACTACCATGACATCAATAAAGATAGTTTTCCCTCCCAAAGTTACAGGAAACTGAGGAAGGATCCCTAAAGGGTGATTGGTTCTTCTGTTAAAATATAACAGATTCTGTGTAGCCAGTGCAAGTTGAGGATAACCCAAAGCTTGCCAAGAAATAGAGGACAAAATACTAACGAACGAACCTTTGTCTATCAGCGTCTGAGGAATGTCCCAACTACAAACTTGTACTGTAATATTGAAAGGAATGTGAGAGGGAAGACGAGGTCCAGTTAGCACACCCCAATTAAAAAGGATGGCCTCATTACTTGGAGGAGGTTCCACGAGAGAAGGAGGAATTCCCCCCAGCATGATAGATTATGTATTAATGAGAAAAACATGGGTAGTATCGGGTTTACTCTCTAGCGGGAGAGTAGGATCGACCGATGACGATATCAGATCAACCACTTGGGTTTCATTCTCCAAGGGGAGAATGGGGTTGACGAGTGGAAAGGGATCGACCGATTGGGTTTCACTCTCTAACGGGAGAGTGCGATCGATCGAGGATGGGATCAAATCGACCACTTGGGTTGCACTCTCTGGCGGGAGAGTGGGATTGATCGAGGATGGGATCAAATCAACCACTTTGTCAACTGGTTCAACTAAGGACGTGACTAGATTGACTACATGATCAATTGTTCTGACCGATGAAGGGGTCGGATCGATCATTCCATCAACTACAGGTGGGTCGAGAGTAAGCTTGCAATAAGCAGCTGGAAGTTGGGGTTGTGAAACAATCATGTCTTCCAGTAATTTTGAGGCTTTGTCCATACGAGGGAAAATGTGAGTTAGATGACTCCCTTTGCATAACATGGCTACCAAAGCAATCCTTAATAACATGGCTACCCTTGCAAAGCCTGTAAGGGTACTTGGGCTTATGGGTTTTTTGGGTGATCTTGGCATCATCAACGCTCCCAACACGATTAACAATAACTTGTTGTTTTCCAACATGTCCAGCAGTGGTTGGAATTTTAGACCCTTTCTTATTTTTCTTCTTCTTAATCTTCCTTTTCTTCTTCTTCTTATCCACCGAGTTATTAGATTCAGAGATTTCACTCGGCGAAGAAAATGAAACGGAAGAAGACCTTGCAAGTGAATAAGGCAAAGAAGATCTTACCGATGAATACGGTTAAGGATCAACATGAGGTTGATGTTATTGGGGGGAAGTGCTTATGATCGAAGCACTTACTGCATTTGGGATTACCTGAGTGTAAAACAACCACACCAGCAATCCAATCGTGAGACCTTGAAGGCTCAAAGTAGCGATGTGAGGAGGACTAATATTTTAGTAAGAAGAAAAAATAAAAGGTTCCCCTGGAGCAGGGATTCCTTCATTGGTCATTCTGGGAACTGACGCCATTAAAATAAAGATCCAATCTAGAGTCCACTAGGGAAAACAAACAACACACGCTAAAAATCTAGTAAGCAAGCAAGCAAACAAAACCTTCTCACAATGAGCTCACTAGTTGGTGATGAAATCCAACGTCGCGGGAACAAAGTAAGAAGGGGATGAGCTAGAGTGGGTGGAAAAGTTACATTGACGACCTTCTTAATGGACTTACACCCTGGTGCAAGCTCCTACACATAAACATGGGTATACCCTCCAAGGAGCCCGAGTGAGTTTGGCCAACGTCGATTCCAGGTACCGTGAAGACTTGCCCCTCCACATTCACCTTATGTAAAGACCCTAAAGAAATAGGCCACTAAGGTTACCAATTACTACAGTGATGTCTGGGGAAATAGTCAATAGTCTGATCCATGTTCAAAGGCAGGGTATCTAGCCCGAAATCAACTCAAAAGGCTTCCACTCATCATTGTTGGTATACCTTTCAAGCAACCCCCATAATACGCACAATCTCTACACTAAGACCAACAAAGCAGGGTGAGTAACTCTGTCGGTCTCAATGCGACCTCGTGATTGACCCTTGTGTTAGAAGGGCTTACTAGGGTAATAAGTGGATTTACCGCTCCCTAACTCAAGATTCTATGTTTGTTTGTATCTTTGGAAAGTTATCTTTCACACCTATTCCAAAGCCCTACAACTAATCTAATGTAGGTTTGCTATCAGAAAATATAAAAATTTATAATCAATATTTATATGCGCTTAATTTTTAAGGATGTTTTAACTCAAGAGGAAAATGGCATGGACAATATGGTGTTTTGACCGACTCGAAAGTTATGCAAAGAGATGAAGATGCAATCGTTTCATTTCGATGAAAGCTATGATACGAGAAGGAGAAAACATTTATCATTCCCAATTGTACAATGTCTCAAAATTTTTGCTAAACTCATCAATATCAAGGTTTTCAAGAAATGAGACAAATAGACTGTACACTAATACATGATTCACGGGGAAAAAATTTCGGAATTCAAGACCAAAAAATGTCAAAAATCATGCAATTTCACTACTTCAAATGCAACCCCAAACTAATGCAAAGAAAGAAAATTAAAACTTTTGTTTCAAAGAGACACTAAAAGAAAGAGCGAATTTCCTCAAAACAAAAGAAACCCATACTAAGTTTCTCTTTTAACACGATTTATTCAAAAAAAAAGAAGTATTCTTTCACTAAACAATTCTAAAGAAAAACAATGCTTTGTAACAGAAAGACACTCAAAGGAAGAGATCAAATATTTCAAAAACAAACAAAAAAAAAATAAGGTAATTATGGTTGAAAGTAGATTCAAATTTTGTCAAGCAGACTGTAATTAGACCCAACAAATCACCCCATAACCATATCACAGATCTGGGCAGGGAAAACCACCAAAAACAAATGTTTTCATAATTTCCGCAGGTTGGAAGACTATCACAGTGCGGAAATCCTTGATCATCGCAGGCCAGAAATGGGTAGGGTGTGGAGTTTCCGCACTGGTCTAAACAGGTAGGGTGCAGAAATCCTAAATCGCCACACTGTCCCTCAAAGCAAGGGGCGGAAATCAAACAAAAATGGAAAAAAATAAAAATTAAAAAGGTTTTCAATGAAGTTTAACATTCAGAGAGTCAAGCTAGATCTCCCAATGACTCAGAAAACAGAAACGAAGCAATCAAAGCAAGAAAGCAAGACAAACTAGGAAAACAATATGTTCCCCAATAGGGTCGCCAATTTTGTTATTGGATAAATCAGTAAATGCGGACATAAACTAATATCCCTAGATCCACCTGGATCTAGAACAAAACAAGACAGGACACAACGCTTTCCGTATGTTACAATCATCGAATTTACTACCAAAGGAGGAATGGATACCATACCTTTAGATATTGCTTCCTTATATCTTTTTTGTCCTTGCTTCACTTCGATGCTCTTGTGATATTGATCTTGCAATGAAACACAAACCAACCAAAGTGAAAGCAACAATAATATATTCAATGACAACCTATGCATGTGATCAAGGAGTCATGCAATAAAATAAGAATAATTTTATGGGAAAGAAACATGCCATTGTATTATATTAAAGAATGTGGAAGAAAGATACAACTAGATGCCTTGATGTTGCCAGGTTCCTTCCAACAGTTCCTTGCTTCCCACACACTTCTTGCTCCAATGGATTATGAGACTGTGTATCTAATAGCTACTCACAATCTATCTTGGCAAAGCAAAGCTCAAAGCCAACATAAATTTCCCAAGCTCAATGCAACTAAATTTCTCCATGATATCTCCTCTCCTTTTATAAGCTAAAGAGGATAAGGTGAGGAGGTTAGGATGATCCCACTAAATCATGAAAGCGAGTAAGATCCAAACTATTTGGAGGCTACCTCGCCATAGAATATTCTCCTTTTAGAAGCATCAAGAAGACGCTCATTTTTCCCATGTACAAAGGCCATCGCACCCTAGATATAGTGTAGCCTGTGGAAACCCCGCAACATAGCTATAGTGCAACCTGCGGAAATCAGGAATTTCCGCACCCTGTGTATATAGTAGCCTGCGGAAATCCTCCTTAATAGGTTTTTTACAAAGGAAAATACAACTTCTTATCTCAGGTAAAGTTCTTCTCCCTTCGTTCTTTAGGAATTCAGGCCACTGACCCCTCTGAAGGCAACAGATAGGTTTACATCATTAATGGTCATAAGGGTGATGAAAATAATGTGTAACAGCTAACCTTCGTAATTGGGCAGGCTCATTCCCCAATTCTACACTTTCTACTGAAGAAGGCACAGTAGGCACTGCGCGGCTCGAATGGATAGCTTGTTGTATGTCTTTGAGCTCCTTCTCTATCCTGTCATACAGTGTTTCTTGTTTCACTTTGTGTCTCTGCAGATATCCTCTAAATCATCCTCCACAACTACAATGATGAGATGAACATCATCCACTATGATCACATTCTTCGACTAAGGCTTGTTGGCTCGGTTCTTCTTCCATGTTGAGGGTTTCTACGGAGAAACCTTCCTTTTCTTTGATGTTTCAGCCTCTATAAGGGGTTCCTTCGGTGGTGTCACTTCACCTGTTTCTTTCTTATCTCCTTCTTCCCCTCCTTCTTGGTTCACTTCGTCTCCTCCTCCTCCTATGGGTGAATCAGGGCTAGTTTCCTCTGATGCGTTGTCCTCCTCATCAGTTTTTATGTTATGCACTTCTTCCTTTTTCTTCTTTTTCTTCGCGCTAGTCTGTCCATCATGCTCAACCCGGGTGACCAATGGATTTCCTATGATGTCAGGGTCAGAGAGTTCTACATCTTCCACTTGTACGAGGAACTATGTTGGCCATTCTTTGGTGATTTCCTCCATGTCTTCGTCGGTCAACTTGTAATTGGACTGCATCTCCTCCTTACTTTCATCCCTTCACGCAGTGATGTAGATAAAGTGACGATCTACGTGAAACTTCACTAGCGGCCTGTACTGATGCAAAGTGTTTGGTTTCATCCATGGGAATGCTTCAATGGCGCGCTTCATCTGTAGGTAGTAAGCGTGGAACACCGCATTCAATTTCCATTGCTTCACCATATCATTTGTATACCACAAGGTGGAGAACCTTGTGGCCAATGGCTCCAATGGCTCAACTTTTGGGAACGTTTCTCCTTCCAGCATTTGCCCGGCGACAAATGCGACCAATATCAATAGCCAGGTAAAATGAAACTCATATCCCTAATCTTGCGCTTCATGACAGTCCTTCTCCAAATCGTTGATGAGGTAACTCGCCCAGTTCATTTGCATGCCTTCTATGCACTTTCCTGCGAGGTATACAACAAATCCAGTGAATTGCATCAGACGGTTCTTTCTAATGAGATTACCAGCTATAAGCTGACAAGATAGGCGCATTGCACCATCCTAGATGGAGGCTACCTTGTAGCATTGCTTTCCCTTCTCTACATCGCCATAGGATTCCTTTATGTGTTGTGCCAGGGAGCGATCTACAGTCTTTCCTAGGTAGAATTGTTGAGGGTCTGGTCCCTGCATGCTCAGTCCTGTGATGAGGTGGATCAGTTCCAGATCCATAGTGACATGCCTATCAAGCCACAAATACCCTCCATGGTAGCATGATAGGAGGAGTTTAATGCAAGCGTTAACCTCCTGATGTCAGCCGAAGTGGGGGATCATGGATTTCACGAGATCCTTTATCCATGGCTAGGAGACTATGCACAGCTTCTTCCTAGTCGTCTTCATCAAATACCTATGCAGTGCGAGGATTGCATAGTTCTTTCTGTCTCCGAGGTTGAATTCAATGTTCTTCAAATCTGGAATATGTCCTAACTGGGGTCGAACTATGTGTATCCCCTTTGGGATGTATGCAGTGATTATCGTGTACTCGAAGTCCTATGGGATGTTGTCACATTTCACCACGCCAGCCAGAGGCAATATGTAGTCTGGCAAGACTGACGGGATCTGCTTCGCGTTAGCCAAATCGTCGCGGTGCTTGCTTCACTTCTCAGTAGTGCGGCCAGAACGTCATCCAGTCGATGGGGATGCTTGAAATCCGCGAATCGATGACGCTTGTATTCCCATAGACATGACTCTCTCAGTCATGAGGTCTATTAGTATCTCTTCCACAAAATTTTCTAACACGCTATGTTTGTCCAACATTCACACTTGTAATAAGAGAAATTGGGTAGGTGAATGGACAAGCAAGGTACTCAAATGGATGGCGAGGTCTAAAAAGAACAACGTGATAAGGTGGGTTCTCTGTTAGCTAGGATATCACAGTTTGCAAAAATTGGTCCCAACGCAACGTCCGACAGGTTAAATAAGCAATGTCATAACAGATTCCTCCAACGGGTAGAAATGCCTCAATCGATACGAATCCATCCATTATGGCACGGTCTCAATGGTCCAACGACAATATTTCTGTCAATAATTGTGTTTCTAGTTGTTCTTTAGCGTCATTCTAATGGTTGGGGTGCCTCCAACGGTCATATCACTTCATCGTGGCAAAGTCCCATTCTGCATGGTTATGTTATTCCGACGAGGTTCAAGTTCTGTGGGTTTGTCTCCTACGAAGTCTTCTCTGGGACTCCTTGTAGTTTTGCTAACTTGGTTTTATTCTTACTGAGCTTTCTTTACTCCTTTCCTATGATCTGAGTCTTTGGATTCCTCTTTCCATTCCTATTCTTGTCTTTTCTTAGCATAGTGACTTTGCATTGCCGATGTTCTTTCAAAGGGTTCAAAAATAATACTTCTTTACTTACTAGGTCCTGGGTGGACATACTTTCATCTTGCATGGATAAGTATTTCAACCCTTCTTGCATTCTTCCAAAGTTGACAACTACTTTTCTTTCATTCTGCTGCTTTGACTCAAGTTCTCGTTCTTTTATCAGTCGATCTATTCTTCGAGCTATGAAATCCCTTAGTTCTTGCTTTTTCTTTTCTATGACTTTCTCTTATGATTTCCTTTTGATCTGATCCTTCTCAATCCAAGTATTTCCTAATAAAATAGGAAAAGGGGTGATGTTATCAATAAGTTTGATGACCTCAAATTCTTCCTTAGTCGATGTTTCATGAACAGTCATAGGAATATTAGTAACTCGTCCACATAGGGTTATCATCTTTCCTTTAAACAAGATTATCCTTTCCAATGAAGGCATCATAGCAGGCTTTCCCAAAATTTCCCAAGTGCTTTCTGGCATAATGTTCACATGTGTTTCCTCATCCAATACACAGTCTATGTCGAAGTCTTCTATTCTTGCGACTATGCGTTGTTTTTCTTTCAGGATCTCTGGTAAATTGATGTCTCTGTGATCATCCATTTCTTCTTTTAATTGTATTGACATAGTCTTTGATTCTTTTTCTGTATGATTCTTTAACATATCTTTAGTATCTTGACCTTATTTATAGTTTTCTTGTCTCTTGTTCATCTTTTCAACTTTAGAAATCATCCTTGGACAATCCTCAACCTAATGACCAATAGCTTTACAACAAATACAAATAAGACTTATACCAGGGCATTCCTTAGCAAGATGTCTCAGCCTTCTGCAATTATAACATAGTGTCAATCCTCTCTTTCTTTTGTATGATCCCCAACCTCTCCTGTAATGCGCACTGGGATCATAGTGTTGGACCTGCAATCTACAAAAATTCTTTCTAGGTTCTTGCATCCACTTATTAGTCCAAAAATTCTTTCTATGCATAGGAATAACATATTTTTCTCTATTTCTATCAAGTTTATTCAGACCAACTCTTTCTTCTAACTGTTCCCTAGCTTTCAGACTGGGACAAGATCTATCAAACATACCTAGATTCATACTTTCGAAGCAAAAATTTCCACTTATCTTACCTTTACTAGAGAAAAAAGAGTTAAGATCTTACCTCTTTTCTTCAGATCCAATTCCTTTCTTAGCATAGAGCTTCATAAGTCAAGTAGAATACTGCTCACTACAACAATATATCTACGCATAGAGCTTTCTCTCATCTTCAGTTCCCATCAATCACAGTTTCAGGTCCCAGCAACAGAACCATATGCTGGCACAGAGGCAGACCCAGGGTTCAACACTTCAACAGCACACCGAAAAAACCCTAACTACCATCCCTTTCGACAACACCTGCGAAGTAGATGAAGTCTCACCGAAGGTAGAGGAAGGGGGGGTTACAGGACTCAGGTGTCTACAACCAAGCTGGGACACAGATCTGTGATTAAAACACTTGACAGAGCACTTATCCAATAACTTGCATTAGTTCTTGAACCTTATTTACATCATAGGTTAAACCCCTTATTACAGATCAGCGCAGTAGCAATCAATATTAAGCACATCTAATCATTTAGCACATAGCATCAGCTTAGATCTAGCATTCATTCACATTATTAAGCACTAAGCTACAACATTAGATGCATTCATTATACATGACATCAACAACACTAAGCAAACAATCGTATAAACCACATCACACAGAGCACATCAAACATAAGATTTGCGCGGTTCACCCTAGTGTGGGGCTACACCCACTAGCTCTTATTCTTCTTTATTAGTTTTTGATCTTCTTACATTCATCTGCTCCTGTGCACAAAGCCACGGAGCTCAGCTTCGCACTAGACAGGTGATCTGCGCCCAACGCACTAAATCCACCTTCCTCAAAATCAAGTCAAGGCACAAAGCCAACTCCTCAATAGAAAGAAGCCTTACATTACATAACCAGATAGCACAGAGTAACTTATAATCTCTTGCACTAAGCCACACATACTCTTTGCACACATCTAACACTAACACTAGCACTAACACCAACTCTTCTTCTTACATCGCTTAGCTACCTATTTATACATTTACAAAGAGGCCTAAACATGGGTAAACTCATGGGCCGACATCCCATACCTGTTACATAAACCCTAATAACCCTTTTCTTGGTCCACATTACCGCAAAATAAGCGAGATCCTGGGATCTTTGCTTCTCCTGGGTGCTCCATCTTCGACCAGCCTGTCGAAGTCCCAAAAATGGTCAAAGTACATGACCAATGTTTCCTCAAAACTTGGTCAAGGGCCAACAGGAAGAACATGAGGAACATCTCATATTGGTTTTGCAGATAGTAAGAGAACATCAGTTGTATGCCAAGTTCAGTAAATGTGGTTTCTATCAAAGGCAAATACAGTATTTGGGACACATTATATCAGATCGAGGAATATTAGCTGATTTAGAACATATCAACGCCATTATGAACTAGACCACTCTGAAGAATGTGACAGTTGTAAGGTCATTTATGGGACTGGCAGGATAATATAGAATATTCATAGAGGGATTTTCAAATTTTGGCAATCCCATAACCTCTTTTAAAAAAAAAGGTGTAAAGTTTGTGTGGTCTATTAAATGTGAAGAAAGCTTTCAACAGTTGAAGCATATTCTAACCAATGAACTGGTACTAAAGATTGCTAACCCAAATAAATACTTCATAGTGTGTACAGATGCATGTAAGGAAGGATTGGGTGGATTTATTATGCAAGATAATCACATGATAATTTATGAGTCTAGGAAATTGAAGGAGTGTGAAAGGAATTATGTTACCCATGACTTAGAACTTGTAGTCATAATACATGCATTAAATATGTGGTGACACTACTTGATGTGTAGAAAAAATTTCTTGATGATGGACCACGATGGAGTAAGAAATATTTTTGATCATCCTCACTTGAATGATAGACAAGCTAGATAGTTATCATTTATTAGTGAGTATGATTTTGAAATCAGACGCATAAAGGGAAAAGAGAACAAGGTAATGGATGCACTCAACAGAAGTATGCAAGTTATATACTTAGAAGTTATGGGTACTTGTGAAAATGATATGAAGTCCAGGATAAAAGAAGTATTGTGTAAGGATGAGTATTTACTACAATTAAGGGAAGGTTTATGGCAAGAGACACCAAAACAAAAATATGATGGCTATCAAATCACTGAAGAAGGATTAATGATCTATAAGGATAGATTGTAAATTATTGATTCAGAGGAGTTTAAGAAACTCATCTTCAATGAAATGTGTTAGCGTCGGAAGTCACTCCTGGATTGCTTGCAGGAGCAGAGCCCGACACCCATCAGTTTAATGTCACGATTTGTTTATAAAGGGGTGACCGAATGGAGATAAGGACTCGAGGAGATATCACTCTAACTCAGGGACTGAGTCTAGCATGTATGGGATGAAGGAGATCTTGATCTAACTTCAGCCAGTGGGTTGATTAAAAGATGAGCACGTGGAAGACTTGGTAAGGAAGGTGAGAAAACAACTTTGTAGAAGAAAGACCTTGAATACAAGATCCTCTTGGTTCAGGGTCTCGACAAACTGAAAAAGGGACTTGACTGGATCTTCCAATTCCAAGTCACTCAGCTCTGAGAAAATCACAAGAACTGATCAGAGACAACGTAACTATTACAATGATCCAACATACATCATCCTATAACAGCTACAACTCGACTGGATCCTCCAATTCCGAGCTGTTCTAACACAGTATAACAAAGACGTAAAAGAAACTGGCATTCATAAGGCAAGAAGTCTCAAAAGTCTATACATAACCAGAGAATCAGTGCTTCATTAAAGCTTTACAGCTGGGAGCTCTGCTCAACCATCGATACCTACAAAATACAAAAAACTGAGTCTATATACTCAGGAAACTTCACCTCACAGAGGCATGTACAGTTACTCAAAGCCGGGTGTCTCTTCAGTCAAATTCGTATTGATGTCTTCTTTTAAGGGCCATCTTAACTAAGCATGGCTCTTGTAAGGAGAGTAGCTGAGCCATTAAGTGTTAAGCTAGCGTGCGTAGACTTCTCTGTTGATTTGAAGACTTTAGCATGGCACCTTTGAGAAAATCGATACACAGGACTTCTTTGGGCAGACGGCTTGCCAGAACCTCCATTCCTTCACTTAATGAATGAGAGGAAGTCTCAACCACCCGCTCTTGTCATCATTTACTTCAGGCGAGAAACAATATGGAGATCGAATCCAGTGGCGCTTGGAGACTGCGACGATCCTCCCTGTAACTGAACTCAGCGCTTCGGCCTTCTTTACGCAACTTCTCTCTTTCTCCAAGTGACCATGGACTGTGACCACATGCCTATTCCCATGGCGCTTTTCAGCATTCGCGAATACGAAAGGGATAATCTTTCCTGATCGAAGTCGCGATGAGCGATATGCCGAGAAGGCTTAATCTGGCACCACGTGTCCTTCTGAGATCTAACGGTCTTGAATTCTCCTGACACTGCGGTGGGCCCAGGTCTGAGACTTTCCCGGCACCTCGCGCATCGGGATATAACAGAGCTTCCTTTTGCGCCTTAGATTCACGATGGGAGAAACGTCGAGATGGCTCTATTTGCCGCCACCTGTCCACTTCATATGGACGACCTCGATCATCTCGGCCATACTTTGTAGCTCTTTTTATTGTCGATGCCCTCCACACATAACCGTCGGCTAGGGATTATGTGCTAGCACCTCTTACAACTCGCGACCTCGCGAGTTGGAGTGTCGAACCTTGGCACTTTCCCTCCGCGAAATCCCGAGAGGCGATGGCTCTTTTCCTTTCCACAATTCTCGCGACTCGCGATCTCGCGCAACCAAAGGATATGGTCCACCCTCCGAATTCATGAACCCCGAGTTCAAGAAATGAACTCGCGCATCAACTGATCGCGATCAACATCCCTCGTTATTTCGCAAGTTCTCCATGGAGACTTCTGACCGTTCACCTCTTTAACAACTTCTGCGCTATACTTGGCGTGACTCGGCTGACTGCAATTACCCACCGACCGTCGATCTGCTTCGCAAAAATAGACCCTGGATGTTGCCGACGACATTTTGCCCGCTCGCTTGACCTGCTACTTGGAAAAACAGGGATTCTCCTGTGCTGCACTTGATCATTTCGTGCAACTTGCAGACCCGAATGCTCTCGATCCCATGACAACATTTATCGCTAACATTAGGCTCCATGGGGGATAGAGTTGTCCCTGTGATGCTCGAAGAACTCCTTCTGCAGCTCCAGTCGCCTTTCTGTTGGGCTATGGAGTCACTTATTAGGCCGAAAACATGCAAAAAGAAACTAAACAAAGAACTAAAAGACAATATTTACAAACATAGGAGCCGTCTAAGGCTCAAATAAAACATTTTTTCAGAAAATGCCCATTCACTGGGCTGTTGAAAACCTCTTCCCCCTCCAGATCCTGCAATCCATAGGTGTTGTTGGAGAGAACCTCAGAGATTTTGAAGGGGCCGATCCAGAGGGCGTCGAACTTGCTGTGCTTGCCTTTATCCTGTCTGGGTGCGTCCCACTTAAATACCAAGTCCCTGATCTTGAACTCCTTCTTCCTGACCTTTCTGTCAAAAGCCTGTTTGATCTTCTGCTGATGACTATAAGTTGCGTCCCTCACTTGTTCTCTGATCTCCTGCGCTTCCACTATCTGATGGATTCTTCTGATCATATGATCTGGTTCTCCCTCATAGTCATGAAAGAACTTTGCCACAGGTAAGGCGAGCTGAGTAGGGAAAACCGCCTCTGCTCCATAGACTAGTTGAAACGGCGAAGTGCCCAGAGACTTCTTCGTTGTGACACGATCGGCCCATAGAGAAAATTTCAATTTTGAATCCCAAGCTCTTTTGTTATCCTCTAACAATATTTTGATGATCTTTATCAGGATTTTGTTAGAAGATTCCGCTAAACCATTGCCCTGGGGATAGTAGGGGGTGGAGTGAATTAGCGAGATCTGGAACTGCTCACAGAACTTAATTAGAGGTTCATATTTGAAAGAAGCAGCATTGTCGGTGACAATCCTGCTGGGACAACCAAATCGGGTTATGATATCCTCCAGGAAGCTGATAATTACTATGTGTGATGTGCTTCTAGTGGGGACAGCTTCTATCCACTTGGTGAAATAATCTGTTACAGTCAGGATCCATCTGTGTTGACCACTTGAGGGAGGATGAATCTCTCCAATGAAGTCTAATCCCCACTGCTAAAAGGGTGCTGAAACCACTACAGGCTTTAATGGTAGGGATTTGAGTTGTTGCTTACCTGAGAACTTCTGGCATTTGATGAAAGCTCTGATTTCTCTGCAGACATCAGTGAATAAAGTGGGCCAGTAATACCCAGCTCGAAGGATCTTATGGGCTGTGGTCTTCCAGAAATAATGACCCCCACAAAGGCCACTGTGAAAATAAAAAATAACCTGATGGGCTTCTTGTGGGTCTAGGCACCTTAGAAATACCCCTGAAGGGTCTTTCCAGTACAAGGCTTGGTCAATGAGGCAATATCTGACCGCCTTTAGCTTTAAATGTCTCACCTTCCTCTTTTCCATTCCATCAGGAGGCCTCAATTCTTGCAGAAAATAAAAGATATCCTTGTACCAGGAGCATGTTGCTAGAGACAAGGCATCCTGAAAAATTATGGTTGAATGACTCAGCTTGCTCATTGATGAAACTAATCCCTAAGGCTTTTCAATTGGATTCAGTCAGCAACTTAGCCAAACCCTTCCCCTTTATCAACTTGGTGGGCTTGATTTCCAGATCAAACTCTAGGATCTTGGCGATCCACTTACCCCTTCTTCCATCTATGTCAGGCTGTATAAGAATGTCCTTCACAGAGGCTGAAGGAACGTACGCAGTGACTTTTGAGTGCAAGACATAGACTATGAAAGCTTTGAGAGATTTCACTAGGGCATAGGCCTGCTTCTCCATGATCTCGTACCGGAGTTCTGCATCTCGCAATGCCCTGCTATAGAAGGCAATAGGTTGCTCTTTCCCTTGCTCGTTTTTCTGCAACAAGACTGTTGCTACTGTATCATAAGAAGAAAAATAAAAAATCAGGAAGTCTTTAGAATAATCAGGGCTGATTAGTACAGGTGCCTCAGTCAGCGCTCTCTTTATTTGGGCAAATGATTCCCTGGGTGCAGTAGTCCATTTCACTTCATTTCCCTTCCTGAGCATGGCTGTGATGTGTTTTATCAACTCGGCAAAATTAGAGACAAATCTCCTCAGAAAATTTATCTTCCCCAAAAAGGCTTGAACTTCCTTCTTAGATCTGGGAAGTGACAGGGTCTAAAGTGCTTCTACCCTGCTAGGTTCAATCCCTACTCCCTCTGCTGACACTATATGGCCTAATAGCTTCGCTTCCTTCATGGTGAACAAAGATTTCTTGGGGTTTAAAGATAGGCTGAACCTTCAACACTTCAGGAAAACCCTCTTCAAGTGGCAGCAGTGCTCCTTGTCTATTCTGGAGAAGACGGTGATGTCATCCAGATATATTACCACAAACTGATCCTTCTCTCCGATGAACGCTATGTCCATGGCTCGCTGAAATTTTTCTCCTGCATTCATCAATCCGAAAGGCATTTTGGCATACATGAATGTGCCCCAAGGAGTGGTGAAGGTTGTATTCTCTCTGTCCTCAGGCATGACCGATATCTGATTGTAGCCAGAGAAACCATCAATCATGGATATTCTAGATGCGCCAGAGACCTTCTGCAATATGTGCTCCATGTTGGGCAGGGGATAATTGTCTTTCCTTGAGCTCTTGTTCAGGTTCCTGAAATCAACACAGAGTCTGATTTCCCCACTCTTCTTTCTTACCGGAACCAAATTGGCCACCCAATCGGAATATCTCAAGGGGACAATGATTTGGGCATCTAGCAGCTTCTTCACTTCTTTCTCCATGACAGGCAACAACATGGGATTTATTGGTCTCATCTTCTGCTTGAACGGCTTAGCCTCTTCTTTCAGTGGGATCTTGTGCTCAATGAATGATTTGTCATACGCCTTGAGATCTTCGTAGGTCCATGCAAACACATCAGCAAACTCCCTCAGCAACTCAGTATATTCATCCCTCTGCTCCTTGGTCAAACTCTTTGAAAGCTTGACAAACTTAGGCTCCTCTGGTGTGCCAATGTTGCACTCAGCCGTGTCAGCATCATCCCCTGAAAATCTCCCCTTTAATGCCACATCATTCCCATCAAACAATCTTTCTAATGGGACTAGTCCCCTTGGAATATGATTGCTAGGCAATTGAATAATGTCATGCTCTGCTATTTTACTCAGCAACTCACCCCCATCCAAACTTTCTTCAGAGACAGAATCTTGATTGATATGCAGCTCTAAAAACTCTCGATAGTCTCCAAGAATTTCTTGATCTCAAGATCGTCCTAAAACACCTTCCAATGCTTAACATTGTTAGGTATGGAGGGCATCTATTTTACTTCTACATCATACCTCAGTTTGGGCGGCAAGGGTACTTTGAAAAGGCTTGCATATGTAGCCAAGGAATCTTCCACTGTGTTTTCTTCTCTCGGGATGAAAGAAATGTTAAATGCTGAGAAGAAACTGTCAATTAGATCCGATACCTCATTCCTGTAACTCCTGAGTCGAGGATGCTTGGCTTGATAAGCACTTCTGATCTATTGGACTACTAACTCGGCATCTTCGAACACTACTACCTCTTGAATTTCCATTTCCCTTGCAGCTCTTAATCCCAGGATAAGAGCTTCATACTCTGCCACATTGTTGGTAGCTTCAAATTCTAATTTGTATGACAGAGATATGGTTTCCTGAGCAGGGGACACAAAAACCACCCCAGCTTCAGCGCCTTCTCGGGAACAGGCTCCATCAAAAAAAAAATTCTAGATTGGGGTGATGGAGGGAGGAACTTCAGGGGAAACAATGGGATGCTTTCTGAGTTTGAGAGGAGGCTCGGGGGCATGGGTGAGCTGTAGTAAACTGGAGCAGTGTCCAAGGCGAAGATGGGATGATTGGTAGGGTTGGCTTCATCACTGATTATATAGGCCAGTAGGGATTCTCTGTATAGTCTTCTATGCTCTCCTCTGAACACTGGGATAGTAGCATATGTAAGGTCCATCTGCAAGGTTCCCCCCAGTCTTTTAATCCAAGATCTTGATAACAACATACCAAACTTGGGGGGGACATCAGCCACTACAATATCCATGACCACACTTTTCATGGGCAGTTGAAACAAGGTTACAACCAGGTCTTTAATAAATCCAAGACACTGAACTCTCCTGGAGTCAAAAGAATAGAGGTCATGATAAGCTCGGGTGACTTCTAGTCCTAACTCTTCCATGAAAGTTTTGGGCATGAGGTTGTGAGAAGCCCCTGAATACATCAAGCAATTGTGCAACACTTTATCATGTATGTTCAGGGATGTGTAGAAGGGAGGGGATGAATCATCTCTATCTTCTACCATGGGACCTAGGACAACTGTTGGCTTTTCGTCTTGGAGGTTTATGGAGTCTATGGGAAGGCATGAAGCTTCAGACTGTAAAATCTCATAGAAGCGTTTTTTAAATTCTCCATGTTTAATTAGCTCAGTGAGGGGCACAGGGATTCTGATCTTTTGAATCTCATGCTCAAAATTGAAAGAAGATGTAAGCTTTGGAATCTCTCTTATTTCAGAGGCATGATTGTGGACAATGGGAGAGAGAGGTTGAGCCTTTTTACCTATGTGGCCATCTGCTACTTCGTTAGCAGGTTGCTCTACTCTAGTGGACTGCTCAGGAATATCAGGTGTTGTTGTCTTCTTGTCGGACCTCAGGTTGTACCTGCCTCGGCCACCAGTAGCCTTGTCTCCCTTGCTCAATTCATTTAGCTGACTGTCCATGAGAGACTCCTTGTATGCTGATTGAGTGAGATGAGGAAAAGGAGGAGTGTCTTCTAAGCAGTGGATTTCAGGATCAAGCTCATTTGTTTCCCCTTCTTCCCCCTCGGCCACAAAATTGTTTTGGAAAGGGGCCTGAATTTTCTGGTCTTCTCTGTCTCTTCCCCTCTCTCTTTGCACATTCAGGGGAGTAAAATTGTCTGACCTCCTGAAACCTCCTTTGTTTTCGGCGTTCTGATGGCCCTTGTATGCCTGCCTCCCCTCGACCTTCATTCTCTCCATCTCTGCAGACAGAGACTTCACCATTTTGGTCAGCTCATCCACTTGAGGGTGGGGCACCGATGAGCCAGAAGTTGAGGCTTCGGATCTTCCCTTTCTTCTGTCTGCATCGGCCTTGTTCCTTAGTTTGTCAGCTGCTAATACATTGGATTCCACTTCTATGGTTGCATCTTGCATTTGAGCTAAGGAGGTGGCTCTTCTTTCTCTCAACAAAAGGCAGAAATCAGGGCCGAATGTGCTAGCATACGAAATCTTAGCTGAGGCTTCTGAAGGCTTTATCTCGGCAGAGATTTTGTTATACATTTTATTAAATCTTTTGGAGAAGTCAGAGACAGACTCTCCTTCCATCTTCTTCAAAGACCCGAACTCTGTCATGTAATACATAAAATTATTCCTATCTCCCCACTGTCTCAGGAAAGCACTATCTAGAGCTTCAATCCCAGCAATAGACCCTGGAGCCAATCCTCTAAACCACTTCCTCACTTCGCCATCCAGGCTCTGGATGAAGACTCTCATCCAGACATCTTCATTTTCAATATTAAGGTTATCTGCATAACTGTAGAAAGCAGCTAGGTGCTCTTCAACAGTTATGTCTCCTTCCCCAGTGAACTTGGGCATGTATTTCAAGTAATCCCCAACAGGAAGAGGATTCATAGGATGGGGAAGAACTAAGGGAGCATATCTAGCAGCGACTATGGCATCCATTCTATTCAGAGGGGGATTAGCACCAACCATAGGAATATTAGGTGGAGGAGAACTCGGAGGAGAAGGAGTTTGCGAAGGGGATACTGGGAATGAGTCCCGAAGTGGAGTGGGAAACAAGAGAGGATTTAAGGAGAAGGCTAACGAGCTCAAGTCCGCAGGTGCTCCTCTTTGTGCAGGAGTGGGAAAATCTTCTGCAGTCATGGGTCTTCGCCGATAAACAGCTTCAAAGGAGACGGGAGTGACAAGGATTTCTCCTTCTAGTCCCAGACTAGGAGGGGAAAACTCAACAGGAACACTCCCAAAATTCAGGAAACGGGAAGCCTTTAAAGGAGGTATATCAAGAAACTGAGGAGGAGAAAAAGGATTTCCTACAGAAGGAGACAGCGGATTACCTGGTTCAGCGGTGGAAGTTTCTCCTTCAGAGGCCTTTCCTTTTCTGTAAATCACCTCAGGATCGGCTACAGGCGTAGCTAGGGGAAGTTGTGGATGGGACCGCGTATGTCTACCTCTGGAATCCACAACTAAAACAACAAGTTCGCTCCAGTGGAGTCGTCACAATGGAGTCGCCAGATGCACAGTAGCAATCTCAATAGTTATGATATCTGATGCACCTTCAGAATCAGCTAATCATTGTCATTCAATCCTGGGGAAAATATTCAACTTCGTCCCCAACAGCGGCACCAGAAATGTTAGCGTCGGAAGTCACTCCTGGATTGCTTGCAGGAGCAAAGCCCGACACCCATCAGTTTAATGTCACGATTTGTTTATAAAGGGGTGACCGAATGGAGATAAAGACTCGAGGAGATATCACTCTAACTCAGGGACTGAGTCTATCATGTATGGGACGAAGGAGGTCTTGATCTAACTTCAGCCAGTGGGTTGATTAAAAGATGAGCAGGTGGAAGACTTGGTAAGGAAGGTGAGAAAACAACTTTGTAGAAGAAAGACCCTGAATACAAGATCCTCTTTGTTCAGGGTCTTGACAAACTAAAAAGGGGACTTGACTGGATCTTCCAATTCCAAGTCACTCAGCTCTGAGAAAATCACAAGAACTGATCAGAGACAACGTAACTATTACAGTGATCCAACATACATCATCCTATAACAGCTACAACTCGATTGGATCCTCCAATTCCGAGATGTTCTAACATAGTATAACAAAGACGTAAAAGAAACTGGCATTCATAAGGCAAGAAGTCTCAAAAGTCTATACATAACCATAGCATCAGTGCTTCATTAAAGATTTACAGTCGGGAGCTCTGCTCAACCATCGATACCTACAAAATACAAAAAACTGAGTCTATATACTCAGGAAACTTCACCTCACAGAGGCGTGTACAGTTACTCAAAGTCGGGTGTCTCTTCAGTCAAATTTGTACTGATGTCTTCTTTTAAGGGCCATCTTAACTAAGCATGGCTCTTGTAAGGAGAGTAGCTGAGCCATTAAGTGTTGAGCTAGCGTGCGCAGACTTCTCTGTTGATTTGAAGACTTTAGTATGGCACCTTTGAGAAAATCGATACACGGGACTTCTTTGGGCAGACGGCTTGCCAGAACCTCCATTCCTTCACTTAATGAATGAGAGGAAGTCTCAACCACCCGCTCTTGTCATCATTTACTTCAGGCGAGAAACAATATGGAGATCGGATCTGGTGGCACTTGGAGACTGCAACGATCCTCCCTGTAACTGAACTCAATGCTCTGGCCTTCTTTACGCAACTTCTCTCTTTCTTCAAGTGACCATGGACTGTGACCACGTGCCTATTCCCATGGAGCTTTTTGGCATTCGTGAATACGAAAGGGCTAATCTTTCCTGATCGAAGTCGCGATGAGCGATATGCCGAAAAGGCTTAATCTGGCACCACGTGTCCTTCTGAGATCTAACGGTCTTGAATTCTACTGACGCTGCAGTGGGCCCGGGTCCGAGACTTTCCCGGCACCTCGCGCATTGGGATATAACAGAGCTTCCTTTTGCGCCTTAGAGTCGCGATGCGCGAAACGTCGAGATGGCTCTATTTTCTGCCACGTGTTCGCTTCAGATGGACGGCCTCGATCATCTCGGCCATATTGTGTAGCTCTTTTTATTGGCGGTGCCCTCCACACATAACCGTCAGCTAGGGCTTATGTGCTAGCACCTCTCGCAACTTGCGACCTCGCGAGTTGGAGTGTCTAACCTTGGTACTTTCCCTCCGCGAAATCCCGAGAGGCGATGGCTCTTTTCCTTTCCACAATTCTCGCGACTCGCGATCTCGCGCAACCAAAGGATATGGTCCGCCCTCCGAATTCACGAACCCCGAGTTCAATAAATGAACTCGCGCATTAGCTGATCGCGATCAACGGCCCTCGTTATTTCGTGAGTTCTCCACGGAGACTTCTGACCGTTCACCTCTTTAACAACTTCTACACTATACTTGGCATTACTTGGCTGACTGCAATTACCCACCGACCGTCGATCTGCTTCGCAAAAATAGACCCTGGATGTTGCCGACGACATTTTTCCCGCTCGCTTGACCTGCTACTTGGAAAAACAGGGATTCTCCTGTGCTGCGCTTGATCATTTCGTGCAACTTGCAGACCCGAATGCTCTCGATCCCATGACAACATTTATCGCTAACAAAATGCACAAGAAACCTTACTCAAGACATTCAAGCTATCAAAAAATGATCATTGTAGTAAGAAAACAATACTTTCTTCCTCGAATGAAAAAGGATGTTTCTAATTGTATTGCAAGATGCTTAGAATGTTAACAAGTTAAAGCGGAACATAAACATCCAGTAGGTTTGTTGCAACCTTTATCCATTCTTGATTGGAAATGGGAAGTAATCAGCATGGACTTATCACAAGTTTTCCAAAGATAGTAAGAAAACATGATTCCATCATGGTTGTAGTTGAAAAATTGAGCAAGGCTACTCACTTCATCCCTATAAAGCCTACATTTAAAGCAGTTAATGTTGCATAAAAAAAATTTAAAGAAATATTCAGATTGTATAGAATACCTACAACGATCATATATGATAGAGACTCAAAGTTTGTATCAATATTTTGGAGGCTTGTGTGCACAATTAAATTTCATCACTTCCTATCATCCATAGACAAACATACACACGGAAAGGACAAACTAAATACTAGAAGACATTCTTCGCATGTATGTCATGAATAACCCAAATAAATGGGAAGATTATATGCATTTGGTAGAGTTTGCCTATAATAATGGGTACCAAGTGTTACACATAAAAAATACTCACTTTGATAGTGTCGCAAGTGTCATCATTATAAGTGTCGCAAGTGTCGCATTTTGCTCACAAGTGTCGCAAGTGTCAAAGAAAGCATACTGCCATGATGCCTATGTCATGCCTATAATGACATGAGAAGGACACTTGAAACACCTCAAACACTTGATTTGGAAGAGGAGGAAAGGTTAACTAGGCTCATGAACCTTTTGCCATCTGCAAACACTAAAAAAACTAAGCTTTTGAAGGAGAGCGCTCCCCTATACCTCTTATGGGAGCGTCGGTGCTCCCCCTTACACTGTCTGGGAGCATTATAAATCTCCTTTGCACCTTTTGAGGGAGCGTTGGTGTCTTTAGGAGCATTGGCACCCCCCTTAAGCCTACTGGGGAGCGTTGTAGCGCTCCGATGGCCCTTTTGAGGGAGCGCTACCTATTCTGGGAAACAGTTGAGTTGTTGAGATGAATGGGGGGAGGATCTTTTCATTCTTGGAAGGCAGTTGGATTCGAATCCCTAGTCCAGCCACGGTCTTAGGGCAGATCCTCAACTGAAGGAGGAAAATCCTCACCTTCCCCAAGGATATCTCAAGTGGTTAAAGCCTCTCCAAGGCTATATGAGCAAGCTTTCTAATGGTGAAAGGGGACTGGAAAAGGAGAATCACACCAAACTTATGATCTTATAAGTGGTGCTGGAACAGAGATATTTTGGAAGCAAGAGACCTATGATCTCATAGAGAGCAATTGGTGAAGCTATCATCATTCAGATCGTGGATCTTTTGAGCAAGGGGTAGACAAGGAGGACTTGACGAAACTGTTGCAATCCATCTACGATTGTAAGCAATGTTTTTTCCTCATTAATATAATTTGCTTGGCCTGTTTATTTCTAATTCATGTTCAATCTCACATGAATTTGTCTCTTTAGTAGATAGACTTATTTCGGACTAATCTTGATAGAGTAGGAAGTGGTCGTACTTTGTTTGTCTACAGGGCTTATCGAAGAGAGAAAGATCGGAGCTCAACTCGGAGCGTGCAGGGACAAACACTGGTAAAAGGTACTTCTTTTCTCCTTCCTTCTCACACACTAGTACACCTAGATCTAAAAGGAAGTCAGTGACCATGATAAACACTTTTTGTCTTAGAGTTAAGAGTCTAGCTCTTAAAGGAGATCTACCTGTCCATCGGGAGATTTTCCTTCAACACCAAGCATCTTTAAAAATGACTCATTTTGAGGTATTGCATGGTAGGAGGTGTAATACACCTATAAGATGGGACAACCCAACAAATAGAATCGCACTTGGACCGTAAATGTTGAAAGAAATGGAATAAGAAGTCATAAAGATCTAACAAAACTTGAAGACAACCCAAGATATATAGAAAAGTAACACAAACAGAAACATAACGCATAAAGAATTCAAAGTGGGTGAGCATGTGCATCTTAAAGTGAAACCGCAAAATATTTCACTAAATCTTGGAACCTATGCCAAACTTGCACCTAGATATTGTGGACCATTGAAAATTTGGAAAGGATGGGACCACTAGCTTATAAACTTGCTTTTCCTACAAATATTAAAATACATAATGTTTTTCATGTATCTCTACTTAAAAAATATGTACATGATTTTAACCATGCTATTAATTTGGATGTTATTCATGTGGAACCAGAGGGAGAGTTCCATCCAGAACCCCTATGCATACTAGACAGGAAAGTCACAATGCTCTAAAATCAAGCCATCGCTCGAGTAAAAGTGCAATGCAGGCACTTTGGGACAAATGAGGCCACTTGGGAGATTGAGGAATGCCATGAGAGAGGCATATATGTATGTTTTTTCAACATAGACACTGCTACAATAAAGAAACACTGAGGACGATGTTATTCCAAGGGGGAGGGTATGTAATATCCCAATTTTTACTCCTATAAATATTTTTATTTAAATTTTTAAATACTTTGCATGGATATTTTATAGTTTTGCTACACTAACACCATAAGGTAGATATATCATGGTGTTGTGAATATATAAGATTTTTATTTTGCAGTAATAAAGAAGAAGATCAAGATTAGCAAAGCTTGAGCACCTATAGGGGATATGATACCACAAGAGGGGAAAGGTGAAGGATCTAAGGGGGGTTTATGCCTGAAAATATCTATCTTATGTTACTTTGAACCTTCACTCATTTCAAAATTTGAGTTACAAAGTTAAAAAAGGTTAAGAGGAGTGGAAGAAACAAATTTCTCAATCTAAGCCACCATTTCCTAAAATCTAGCAAGTTGTCTCCCCTACATTCTTGGAACTAGGAAATAAGTTGAATTGGGATTATCTTGCTATCATGCATGCATGGGAAATTTGAATGGGGGAGAATGGGTTGTTGGAAGAGGTGGAAGAAAAGAGTTTATTTTGGGGGGGTTATATAGTAGAAAAAATATCCAAGCCCATTTAGAATGAACCAACCATGAAAGAAAGCTTTGAGACATAGAAAAGTGCCAAGAAACCAAAAGGATTTTTCATAAGCTTCAGATATCAGCCTGCACCTTTCTATGCACATGTTGAATAGAACTAAAAGGAGGATTTAATGAGGTAATATACAACAGAGAAGTAGGTGCTCCTTATTTTGTGTAGGGTAGGTAATGTGGGTGACTAAGTGTTGTTATGTCCTAAAGAAGCTCAGCAGAAAAAACAACATGGTTTGGACCTGTTTATTTTGAAATTTAGAGTTTTTCTTGTCCTACTTCGCCCTGGGGTATCATAGCCCCATCAAGGGGTGGTACCCATTGCGGACTACCTACAGTTGGGTGGAAATTTCTCGCTCAATTGGTTGTTTTGTCTACAGTCTTCAAAATATGAGTTAAAGTTATGTTCTGGATCATAATTTGTTTTTGGAATGTTAGGTAAATATTTCATATTTACCTCTCTCAATTTTGTCTTCGATTCCAAGAATCCCTGTAGATTATTGTATTACAACTAATTGAATTAAAATTATAGACAAACCCATATCAGTGGTGGTTAAATAGCTCATATTAGATAAATCATTTTGTGTATGCTCGCTTGTTTCCTTTACATGTCCAAAACAAGTTCCATGAAACCCATCACATATTTGTTTCTTCCTATTTTGTTCTTGTTTTGTAAAGCACTATAATTCGATGGTTGTATTCGAGAAAAACATTTTTTTTTTGTTGATTTTGATTGGTCATTGTTTCATCTTGGTTGCTTGATCTTAGTTAGGTGCTTGCATGATGGTCTTCCTTAGGACATTGGAGATTTTCATACAACTTAGTGACATTCTCCATGTTGGCAACATGGAGGAGGTCGCTAACTTGGAAAAAATTGATCCCTATGGATGTCGGTAGCCTCCCACCTATTGATCCAAATGAATTTAAGTGGCCTCCCACCTAATCCAACTGGTTCATTTTGGCAGTTTTTTTCCTAGTTTCCAGGTCCCTGACGTGCGAGCTCGTTTTGAGGCCCTAAACAACATTTTTAGGGCTTGCCACAATTGAAAATGATCGTTGATAAATAGAAATTCATGTGTAGTCCTCAGATAGACGTTTCCAACGGGCTATCGTGCGCCTAAAACGGAGATCGTATGCAACATTTACGACCCTCAGAAGTTGATGTACTAACTTACCCAAACGGGGCCCATATGGCTTTTGGCGCTTCAGCTCCTAGGGTTAGGTTTTTGGATGTCTAGGGTTTTTGACATTCATGTTTATTGTAAAAATTCCTTCAGAACCTCATGGTAATAATCTTCTTGAGAATGAGCACAATCGCCGCATCTCTTCTCAGAGATAAGCCGTCACCATTCCAGTAAGCTTGTTTTCCACTGCATTTTACAGTTTCAGCTTATTTCCTTATTGAATAGAAAACCAATTTTATTGTATCTCTGTTATTTTTTGTTAAGCATATTTTAATAATCTGTATTCATTTCATTCTGCTCATAAAATCTAGATCAGTGGTATCAGAGCGGTTTGCTTCTTCTCATCTTAATGCATGTCCCCAATGAGGTTAGGGTACAAAGAATTGGGTCTCGAGCTTGTTTCTCTTGAAGAAAAAATCTCTCACACACCCAAACGACCTCTCATGGTAGAAGAAAAGAAAGATGACGGGACAGGAGATCCTTTCAAAATGTTGCTTGAGGAATCCCTCACACAACAGAGGAACAAGATGATGGATAGTTTTGTGAAAATCCTTTGGCGGCTTCCAACATGTGACTCATCTTCCTCGAGTGGAGGCGTCGCCCCCTTCAAGGTACAAATCAACTTCGATATTCCTATATTTGAAGGTCAGATAGATGCAGATGTTGTAGACAAGTGGTTGAATCTACTAGAAGGGTATTTTTATGTCCATGACTTTTCAAATAGAGAAAAAAATTACTTTTGCGCTCCTCAAAGTCATTCCCCATGTCAAAGATTGGTGGGAAACTTTCTGTGAGAAAAAGGAAACAGAGGAACCCTCATTATTTATAGTCACGGCCACCTGGGAATCCTTCAGGGATGCTAATAAGGGATAATACTACCCCGTCGGAAGTTATGATGACTTGTATACCAAATGGACCACACTGTGGCAAGAAAGAGACCAAGTAGTGCCAAATTTCACAAATATCTTCCATATCCTACGCACCAAGCCAGGTATTAAATATTCAGAGCGACATCTGGTGCTCAAGTATCGTGGTTCTTTGCATAGATACATCTAGATCGAAATGGAATTTATGTACATCTCACCCTTGGGCGCAACCTATCGATATGACATCAAAATCAAGCAGAATCTCAAACAAAAGATGCGACAATTTGGGCTTGGGAACCCCTCGCAACAAAAACAAGGAAAGGGCGGCCCCAACCTATAGAACAAAGTACAGAGAAAATATGGATAGTATCAGGACAACCAGTCTAAGCCGTAAGCAAAGAAGGACACCAGAAAGACAAATAAGGATACCGGGAAGTGGTTCGACTTCCATAAGAGCCCTTGGCATAACACTATTGATTTCTGCTCAAAGTAGTCGTTGGTGGCCGAAGTGAAAGCCTCTAAATCAGGTGCAGATTATGACTCTGCGTCAGAACTGAAAAGGGGAATACATATCATTAACGCAGAACCTAGTGCCACCATTTCTACCACCAAGCTAAATCCTGGTGAACCAGACGAGCCAGAAGAAGGTGAGCGCCTTTTCCATTCACAGATGTGGGTAAAAGGCACCCCGCTACACTTCATCGTTGATAGCGGTAGTGATAAGAACCTCATCTCAGCAAAGGTCATCAAGTAGTTGGCTCTGCCGACAACACCGCACCCACAGCCCTACACCATTGGATGGCTCTGCCAAGGAAGCGATCTCTGCATCAGCCAATAGTGTCGATTGTCGTACGACATCAAGCCCTTCAAAGATGAGGTATTGTGTGATGTTGCTCCTCTCGAAGTTTGTAATGTTCTTTTGGGACAACCTTATTTATGGAAACATCATGTTGTCTATGAGTCTAGGCCTCGTAGTGTTGTTATTACTTTGAACAGGAAATTGTACAGGATACCCGAGGCAGTCCCTTCTAGTGTTATGTTCTTGATATCTACCAAGCAATGTAGGAAGGTCATCTCTCAGACCGGGAAATTTGTCTTCTTTGTGATTCACTCTTAAAGTAAGTGAAAGATCACAGCCACATCCAGGGCCTTCGTGATCAATCTCTCCAGAAAATAGAAGCAAGTGGATAAGGTCATGGAAGAATACTCAAATATCTTCTCCTCTCCTACCGAGGTACCTCTACAATTCCAGGTCAAGCATCCCATCGATCTGACCCCAGGCACATCGTTACCCAATGGGTCGGTCTACCACCGATCTATGTAAGAAAACGAGGAGATCAAGAGGCAAATCCAAGAACTAATCCACAAGGGGCACATCCATCCTAGTTCATCTCCTTGTGGGATCCCAATCATACTAGTGTAGAAGAAATACAGGACCTAGCGACTCTGCATTGATTACCGGGCCCTAAATAAAATCACAGTCTAGAACCGGTACCCGATTCTCCAAATCGACGACCTCCTTGATCATCTCACGGGGGCCAAATACTTCAGTAAGATTAATCTGAAGTCTGGCTACCACCAGGTCCCAATAGAACATACAGATGTATGGAAGACCGCCTTCAAGTCAAAATAAGGTATTTTTGAATGGTTGGTCATGCCCTTTGGTTTGACAAATGATCCAACAACTTTTATGAGGATGATGGATGATATCCTGCGACCTTTCACCAGTAATTTTGTAGTGGTGTATTTAGATGACATCCTCATCTACAACAAGACTTGGGCGAAACACTTGCATCATATTCAACAGGTTTTGCACACCCTGCGGCAGCACAAACTATATGCAAACTTGGAAAAATGCTCCTTCGTCATGGACAGGGTCCATTAATTCGGTTACATCATTGATCAGCATGGTGTGCATGTGGATCCAGCCAAGATCCAGGTCATTCGTGACTGGCCAAGCCCAACCACACTCACTGAGCTTCAGAGCTTCTTGGGCCTTGCCAATTTCTATCGCAAGTTTGTGTTGGGATTCTCTCATATCACATGGGCCAAGTAACCAGGGGTGGAGGTAAGGAAAAATTTGTGTGGGGCTTGTTCCAACAACAAGCCTTCGATGACTTGAAGAAACATTTTTTCTCATCCCTATTGCTTTCGTTACCGGACCTACAACATTCCTTTGAGATCGAGATGAATGCTTCAGACAATGTTGTGGGCGTCCTTCTCACTCAACACGGCCACCCCATGGCGTATCATAGTGAGACACTATCATATGTTGTCAGTAAGTACCCTACTTATGACAAATAAATGTACTCCATTATGCAATCCTTCCGCCGGTGGAGACATTACATTCTGGGGAAGGAGACAGTCATCCAAACTAATCACAAGCCACTACAATTCATGCAGACCCAAGGAAAATTGCAGAATGACCTCCATCAGAAGTGTCCCAGATACTTATAGCAATTCCACCTCAACATCAAGTATAAAACAAGAAGTACCAACCGAGTTTTTGATTGCCTCAGCCGACCTGCAATCGGGGCACTCACCACGATGCTAGACTCTTGCAGCCATGAGACCTATGGATGGCCCCACCTCTATGAGACAGGCCCTGACTTCTCCACCACCTACCAAATGTTGGGATAAAACTCATTGGTCACTAATTTCCATCTTCAAGATGGGATGTTGTGTCATTTGGGCCATCTCTGCATTCCATTAAGAGAGCACACAAATCTGATCTGGGAATCTCACTACAGTCGGATGACATGACACTTTGGCATCGAAAAGACAGTGGAAGTGTTGCAAAAACATTTCTACTAGTCGAAACTTTGATAGGATCTTGGCAAGTATATCAGGTCTTGCACCGCATACGTTATTGCCAAACTGACCACTAATAAATAGGGCCTGTACACCCATCTGCCTACGACTGAAAATCCATGGAAATCCATATCAATGGACTACATGTTAGGCCTCCTGTCCACCAAGAGGGGAAATGACAGTGTTTTTGTGGTTGTTGATCGCTTTTCCAAGAGGGAAATTCTAGCCGCCTACAAGAAGAACATCACTACAGAGGCCACTGCCAAGATCTTCTTTGAACATGTCTAGGTGCACTTTGGGATCACACAAACCATTGTCTCGTATTGGGATAGTCAGTTCCTCAACACATTTTGGTCGAGCCTCTGGTCACTACTGGATACCAAGCTCACCAAATCCACTGCCTTCCACCCCCAAACAGATGGCCAAATTGAGGTTGTCAATTGGATGATCGTAAATATCCTACACATGTACAATTCCAAGCACCCCCACACATGTGATGAGAGTCTTCTTTATGTCCATCATAGCTACAACCGAGCCCTGCATAGCTCAATTGGCCACAGCCCGTTTCAGGTGGGGTTGGGATTCCAACCATTGGGCCCCATGGATGTTGCACTGCCCCTGGCGAACACCTCGGATGACTCCTTTCCTACTCCACCAAAAGATGACAAAGCCACTTGTTTCATTGAGTAGATCCATCACATCCGCCAACAGGTTCAGGATATTTTACAGAAGTCCAATGCCAAGTACAAGCAATGCCATGATCAACACCAGGTGTTTCAGATGGGCGACAAAGTTTGGTTGCACTTATAGAAAGAATGCCTTACAGGGCCCCATCGGAGGCTTCACCCACTCCAATATGGGCCATACACCATCACCAAGGTTGTGGGTGGAAATTCTTTTGCACTCAACTTTCCCCCTTTCCTTGGCCTACACCCAGTCTTCAACATGGCTCTCCTTCAGCCATATTTCCCACCATTATTGGACACCTCATAGATAGCAGAGCAGTTGACACCAATAGAGATCAACCCTGAATGCATGCAACAAGCATCCAGTGATCAGATTGTGGACACACATATCAAGGACACCCAACAACAAAGGATCCATCTTTATCGAGTTGTCAAAGTAGGGCAGCTCCTGCACCAAGGCAGGTGGCTCACTCGATGCCAAATTCAGTAGAAATTTCCTCATCTGATGGGGGAAATCAATGCAATGGAGACCATTTCTTCCTAAGGGGAGATGAATTATCCATATGCATTTCTATGTCCTCCCACCTATTCCAACTGGTTCATTTTGGCAGTTTTTTTCCTAGTTTTTAGGTCCCTGACTTACGGGGCCATTTTGAGGCCCTAAACAGTGTTTTTAGGGCTCGCCACAATCGTAAATGACCTTTGATAAATAGAAAAAAATTGTGTATTCCTCGGATATACCTTTCCAATGGGCTATCGTGCACCTAAAACGGAGATCATATGCAAAAGTTACGACCCCGAGAAGCTGATGTACTAACTTCCCCAAACAGGGCCCACGTGACTTTTGGCGTTTCATCTCCTAGGGTTAGGTTTTTGGATGTCTAGGGTTTTTGAAATTCATGTTTATTGTAAAAATTCCTTCAGAGCCTCATGGTAATCATCTTCTTGCGAATGAGCGTAGATGTCACATCTCTTCTCAGAGATAAGTTTCCACCATTCCAACAAGCTTGTTTTCCACTACATTTTACAGTTTCAGCTTATTTCCTTATTGAATAGAAAACTAGTTTTATTGTATCTTTGGTATTCCGTGTTAAGCATATTTTAATAATCCATATTCATTTTGTTCTTCTCATAAAATCAAGATCAAACACCCTACATTGGAGGATAATTTGGCACTTAAGAGGAGGGTGTTGAGCCATATATAACATGGGGTAGCTTGGTTGCTTGCATGGAAACCTGGAGTTGACTTGGGGACACATGGATTGTTACAGTGTTCATGTAGGGGGAGTTGACCCAGTGGAGCACATGGATTAGGAATATTGTTGGAGTCATTGGAGGCTTTTAAGATGAGCGCTGGAAACATATCATAAAGTGTCCTTTCCTTTAGATATTTTCTTGTGGATGACATCACCTTGGAGTTTGAAAGTGTACCGGCCTTGGACTATATCACTCCACATATGTGAACCTACATGTATATTTGTAGGTTTCTTGTAAGGGAATAGGCCCACATATGTATTGTTGGCCTCCCTTACCTCTCATATATATAGAGGAAGGAGAGAATCCTTTCATAGTACTCTTCTCTTTGTACTTGTCTTATTGGAGTGAGATGTTAGGGTTCATGAGAAAAACCTAGGAGAAGTTATGAAAGGGAAAGATGATGTATTTGTTGGGAGATTTCTCTTATGAGATATTGGGGTTTACTCTTGTGAATAAGATGTTGGAGATGATGGTATTTTAATTCTTCATTATTATCACTCTTGTGTTAGAGATGTGACTAAGAGGAGGGAACTAGTATTCCTCTATCTTGTGCATCTTCTTTAGTAATTTATCCCTTTTGTCTTGGAGTCGCTAGTGTTTCTTGGAGCTTCTTGGAGCATCTTGGATACTAGGGTGAGGGTTTCATCCCTTGGAGATTATAGTTTTGAGATACTATCCTAGATTGTATTTGTTGAGGAGAGGAGGAGGAGGAGGCATCTTTCCTTGGAGGGCATGCTTGTGTGATTCTAGCTTGTTGGAGATCATTGGTGTTAGCTAGGGTTTTCATTGTTTTCACTAGATAGGGTTTTGGAGAAATAGATAATTGTACTAGCATTGAGATAAGACTATGTTAAGTACATGAACTTCGTATTTATACATATATATGAAGTTTCCAGTTATTCAATACTCATGCAACTATAGATATTATTATTATCCATCTATTTCTTCATGGTTTTGTAATTTCCATCACTTATATGTCTTGTTGATTTGACATAAGTTAAACTTGAAATTTTTAAGTGATTTAACATTTATATTGAAGAAGATAGGGTAGATGTGTTTCTATATTTATCGTAGGCATAAGTGATTTTCATATATGATTTATGCATGATAAGATGGTCCTAGATGGATGGAACTTAATGGTGTATTGTGGTATCTTTTATCTTGAATTTTCTTAGTAATGGATTGGGGTTCTTAAGAGGTGAAATATTTTATGTTGGTGTTTTTGTTTTATTTGTATTTCATAATAGCTATAAGACTAAAAATTTGCAAGTTTAAGATCCAGGAAATTTCTAGTTAAGAGGTGAAATTTCTAGAAAGGTATCAAAGCTTTTGCGGATAAGGTCACTCTAGGTGTAAGAGGGGTTGGTATTTCAAATGAAGATTAACCTTGTTTGAAGTTGTTGGGTGTGACACCCTATATTTCTTAAGAGAAGCACTTGAACCTTAGAAAGGGTTTTGTTTAATTCATATATTATTGATTTGTGCACGTGAGGATTGTTTCAAGATGTGTAAGATGACCTTCGATCTTAGAGAGTGTGATAATTGGATGGAGCTTCTAATTTTTTTCCTTGGAAGCTTATACTTTAGTTACTTGTGAAGAATTTGGTATTTAAGATCATGTTGTGAAGTAGATTCTAGAACTTATTGTTCCAACAAAATTCATTGCTCATCAAAATAAGGAAGCCAAAGTGAAGAGAATCTTTCTTCATTCTATGAAGGATAATTTCATCTCTCACATTATACAGAATAAGATAGGTAAGAACATGTTTAGAGATTTGGTTGAGTTGTTTCAAAACTTGTGTGCTTCTCGATAGATGCTCCTACAAAACTAGCTTTCAATCATTTGTATGAGAAATATATATACTATCGTGAGCTACTTGAACATGATCACTAAGTTGAGAGATCAGTTGACCACCATTGGGACACATGTGAAGGATTAGGAATCGGTGTTTATTTTTTTGAATGGACTTCTTCCTTCCTAGATGCCTTTTTTTCAGGGTGTCTATGCTCAAGAGACATTTCTAAAGTTTCCAAAGCCTTAGATTGATATTGTGTAGGAAGAAATCAAATTGTAGTCTTATTGTAATAATCCAGATATAAAATAGTATCCATAACAGAAATAATTAGCTAGAAATGGCAGATAAACAACGATATAACCATAAAAACACCACAATAATACCAGAATAACACCAGAAAGAGCACTTTGATTATTGAGAGCAATGGTCACTTGCCTCTTCAAGGGGGAAACATTCAGCAGAGCAGATCTCTATTACAATAATATCCAAGGCAAAACTTCTCATACCCTCTACTCCTATTTATACTAAATATGTCTATCAAAAGAATAATATAGAAGAAGATCCTTCTAGAAGCGGAAGCTTATATTAGGTCTTATTACATTTGACTTATTCTTCCTTATTTATAAACCTTATTAATATTGACCTTTATTACATGGAAATATATTATTCTACCTACATGAAGGGTTAGGTCCCTAACATGTCCTCCCCCTTAAAAACAACCTTTTCCTCAAGGATTGACATGAGGAAATCGCTACATAATGGTAGTTGGTTCCCAAGTGGCATTTGCTAGAGTTGTATCTTTCCACTAGACTAAAACTACATTGATTGTTCGTTGACGCAGACGATGCTCACGCTGGTCCAAAACTGCTTGTGGTTGTAGCCAAATGGAGTCTTCTTCGGGAAGGTTGGTTTGAGTTTGGCACTTAGTTCAAATCACCTTCTTTAAGCAGGAAACATGGAAAACATTATGGATCTTAGAATATCTAAGAAAATCTAGCTGATAGGCCTCCTATCCCACACACTTGAGAACGATATAAGGACCATAAAATTTGGGTGCCAGTTTTTGGAAATGGTCAGCCTTGAGGGAATTTTTCTTGTAAGGTTGTAGTTGAAGAAACACCTCATCTCCTTCTGCAAATTGATGTTCAGAGAGACCTTGATCTTCTTATTGCTTCATGTGATTCTGGGCCATGGCCAAATTCTCTTTGAGGGTATAGAGAATATCCTCTCGAACTCTAAGAATTTGTTCAACCGCCTTGACCTTCGAGACACTCAACAAGTATGAGAGAATTGAAGGTGGATTTTGTCCATATACCATTTCAAAAGGAGTCATGCGGGTAGTTGTATGGTCAGAAGTGTTGTACCACCATTCAGCTAGTGGTAACAATTGAGCCCATTGATTTTGCCTTTTCGATGCAAAACACCGCAAATATGTTTCCAAACACTTGTTGACAACTTCAGTTTGACCATCAGTCTGGGGATGATAAGTTGTGCTGAGATGAAATTGGGTGCCTTGTAGCTTGAACAGTTCGTGCCAAAAATTGTTGGTGGAATTTGGGTCGCGATCAGAAACAATAGAATGAGGCATTCCATGAAGCTTAAAGACCTTATCCATGAAAAGTTGAGCCATAATCGAGGTTGTAAATGGGTGTTGAAGAGCACAGAAATGAGATTACTTGGAAAGATGATCAACTACAACCATGATGATTGATTTAATTCCCGATTTAGGTAAGCCTACAATAAAATCCATAGAGATATCCCACCAAATAGCAGGTGGAATTGGAAGCGGTTGTAGTGTGCCATGAGATTTTACCGTTTCTCCCTTGTTGCATTGACAAACATCACATCCAGCCACAAAATTGTGGACATCCTGTTTCATACCATCCCAGAAAAAAGAACGTTTGACGCGGTCATAGGATTTAAGTTTTCACTGTTTACTTAAATACAAATAGCCTTTGTATTGAAGCTCATCATTGGGCCAAGAGTAACTTGGGGAGACTAGAGAATTGACCTGCAATTGTTGTATCGGGTGTGAACTTTTGGGATTATGTATCCATTCCTTTTGAACAGCTTGGAGCCAATCTATTACAATGAACGAGAGGGAAAAAAGGGACCCTTCATCTGCATATTTTCTGGAAAGTGCATCAGCAACCACATTGTCTTTGCCTTTCTTGTAAATGATCTCATAATCATATCCAAAGAGCTTAGTCACACATTTTTGTTGCTTTGGGGAGGAAAGGCGTTGTTCTAGAAAATACTTGAGGATTTGATTATCTGTCTTAATTTGGAAGTGTCATCCCAATAGATAAGAGTGCCAAATATCCACAGCATGCAGAATAGACAACATTTCCTTTTCATAGATTGATTTTCCCAAATGTCACATTGATTGTTGTTTGTTGGTAAAGGCCAAAGTCCGACCCTCTTGCATAAGGACTACACCAATTCCTTTCCCAGAATCATCACATTCCAGGACAAAGGTCTTTGTGAAATCAGGAAGGGCCAGGACTAGAGTGGTGCACATGGCCATCTTCGAGGTTTGAAAAGCCTAAGCAGCGATTGGAGTCCAAGTGAAAGAATTATTTTTAAGGAGAGAAGTTAGAGGTGTCGCAATATTTCCATAATTCTTAACAAACTTGCGATAATAACCTGTTAAACCCATAAATCCACACAAGCTTTTGAGAGTTTTGGGGTGACGCCAATATTGCATAGCTTCAATCTTTTTAGGATCCACCCTGACATCGGCCTTTCCAACAAGATGACCCAAGTACTCGACTTATGAGGAGCCAAAAGCACATTTAGATTGTTTGAGGAAAAGTTGATGTTGAGAGAGTAGATGGAGAACTCGATCCACATGAGCAAGATGGGTTGTCCAGGTTTTACTATAGATGAGGATATCATCAAAGAAAACTAAGACAAAATGACGGAGAAAAGGACAAAAGACATGATTCATGAGGCTTTGGAAAGTGGAGGGAGCATTACACAAGTAAAAGGGCATGACCAAAAACTCATAGTAGCCCTCATGAGTTATAAAAGTAGTATTGGGAATGGTTGCCTCGTTCATACAGATCTAGTGGTAGCCAGAATGAAGATCAAGTTCAATAAAGAATTGGGTGCCACTCAATTCATCCAAGAGGTCATCAATGACAGGAATGCGAAATTTCTCTTTAATGGTGAGTTTGTTGAGGGCACAGAAGTCAGGACACATGCACCAAGAACCTTATTTCTTAAGGAGCATGACCAAAGGAGAAGAGTAGGGGATCTTACTAGGGTGGATAACACCTATGTTGAGCAATTCTTGAACAATTTTCTCAATTTCATTTTTTTGGGAAAAGAGATGACGATAGGGACAGATATTTGGAGGAAGGATTCCTCGGTCAAGGGGAATGGAATGATGATGAACACCACGAGAAGGAGGGAGTCCTTGGAGAGTGGAAAAAACTACTTGATGTTTAGAGAGGATGGATTGGAGGTCATGCGACACGGAGGGTGTCTTAGTGGCATGTATGGCATGGAGTTGGGAAATAATGCCAGAATGACCTTTTTTTAGCAAATGTTCCATACGATGGGAATTAATCATCTCCGAGGAATCGACGGTGATGACTTGGAACTTATATTGTTGGCCCTCCTGGTCGAATTGCATGGTTAATTCCTTAAAAACCATGAGAATGGGACCCAAATTCCTTAGCCACTCTGCACCCAACACAATGTCACAACCGCCCATGTCGATAGCAAACATATGATATTTTATGAGGTACTCACCAATTTGAAGATGCACATTTTCACAACGCCCTCCACATTTCATGGACCCACCATTGGCAATCATGATTTGAAAATTATTGACGACACGGATATAGTAATCAGTTTCTTTGGCAATGCAGTGATGAATAAAATTATGGTTGCTTCCACTATCAACAAGAATGATGACCTTCCTATGCTTAATGTAACCAATTATCTTGAGGGTTTGGGGAGAAGAGAAGCCAGTAAGAGAATCTAGGGAAATGACTGGTTCTACTTCAAGAGGGTCTGAGAGAGGGGTCATGTTAGTGGGTTCAGGTGACACGGACAGAAGGGGAGCCTCAACATCGTCTTTCGAAACATCCGCTGAGATGGCCATAAAAAGATTTTGTTCCTTACACTTGTGCTCGGGAAAATATCTATCATCACAATTATAACAAAGGCCTTTGAGTTGGCATTCATCCATTTCATCCCTGGTCAATTTATGGATCTTTAGTGGAGTAGAAGGAGTGGGAGTGATTGGTTTAGTGCGAGGAATAAAGGAGGGTTTTCAGTTTTGAGAAGAGACAACATGTTGTGCTTACTTAGATCTTTTAGTAGTATCCACCAAACTCTGAGGCCGATCCATGAGGACATGGGCACAAATATCATCCTTGAGGCCACTAATAAAACATTGTCGAAAAAAATCATCAGACATGCCCTCGGTATGAAAAGACAATCACTCAAAAGTGGCTATAAAGTCTTCCACTGTTCCAGATTGTTTCAACTTTGTCAAGCGACTTAAATGGTTGGTGTCAGTGTCAAAGCATTCATAAATCTCTGCCACAAATTGTGTCCAAGTCACATACCCTTGGCGAGCATTTTTTCTCCATTGCCACCATTTCCAACGTTCTTGATCTAGATGGAGAACACCATACTGAAGTTTGGCCAACTCATTTGTAATGCCATACAAAGAGAAACAATGTTCCATTTAAGTTACCCAGCCAGTGGGATTTGAGCCATCAAATTTTGTCACATCCACACACAGAAGGCGTAGGTCACATTGAAAGTGATGTGGCTGAAAATTCTGGGAATGAGAGGAAGTTTCAACTTTGGTTTGCAAAGGGGGGTCAGATGATGGAAGATCTGTAGGGATATGCAGCTTGGCGCAGATCATCGTAGTGAAGGATTCAAGCTGGGTAGAAAGGTCTTGTTTGAGGTCCTCTATTTTGGCGTTGATGGAGGAATGCATGTTTTTATTGACAGTGGCAATATTGGCACTGAGTTGTCTCACTTCTTGTTGGGTTTCTATGAAATTAGAGTGCAAGGTATTGAAGCAACCTTCCAACTCTTGGCTATGGGTGTGGGCCATGATGAAGAAGGAACATGAAAAGGGGTGGGTGGGACCACATAGAAAATGGGTTATGGGTGAAGTTTATCACAACGATCAGGGTGACGAGTTAAATCCAATGGGGTAAATCCCAGATAAGGGTGTTGGAAGGGGGTCGGGTCCATGAGAAAAAAAATGCTAAAAAATGATAGGTATGACTGCGATAAGGGCGAAGAGAGGAATCCAACGGGATAGGTCTCAAATAATGGTACCCAAATGCTTAACAAGAATAAATGTTGTAAATGTGTTGAACCTGCACAGAATAGATCTAGCTAAACAATGATACACACATTTGCAGAGAGAATAAAAGAAAGAAGAAGAAGGAGAGAAAGAATGAAAGAATTTTCATTAATCGCTATGAATAATGAATAATTTACACATGATATACTTTCTATAACTCAATGAGTTTGCACTGGAAGTGAACCAATGTGCCATAGTGGTGGTATAGAGTGATCTGGACACACACCAACAGTTACGAGAGTGAACTGCCACCTATGTTAGTCTCTCAAAAAGTTACGGGAGTGAATTGCTACCTAGTTGAGTTAACTAGTCAACTAGTCTTTAGTTAACTGATTGAACAGAGAGTAGTGAGGAGCTAACTTAGGGAATCAAGGCTAATGTGCCAATTTGGTGATGATCCCAATGCAAGGTCGAATTAGCATGGTGATGATCCCAATGTTACATGGTGATAAAACCAATGCAACATCTAAACTCAACTCAACTAGTCAAACTGAAGTGTCAGCTGAAAGAGAATATTCTCCAGGTGGAATATTATCCCCTAGAATATAGGAGACTGGATAATGAATAATTATGACTAATAAACAAGGAAAAACCTTAGGAAAAATAAATCCTAGGTGTGTGTGAAGTAACTCCAACACCCCTCCTGAACATCACTATGGTGAAAATAAAGAATGGGTCCCATCAACGAGGCCATGTTAGGTACCCAAATACAAAAGATAAACTAAAAATAAAGTGAGGAAAGAGGGAAAACCCCCCCTCAAGGTACAATGTATGTAAAAAGAAGAACTACAGTTGCTATGCAATTGTGTCCTTCACTCCAGGATGACTTCGCAGAGAATGGAACTTCTGCTCAGTGAAGGTATTGGTTAAGATGTATGTCGTCTGTTATGTTGAAGGACAGAACCGTAAGTCAATGATCCCCTCGTGTACTAAGTCCCGGATGTAATGCATGTGGATATCGATGTGCTTCGTCCGCTACCTTTGAACTGGATCTCTGCAGAACTTTAGAGTGCTCTGGTTGTCACACCAGATGACAATCGGTCGATGAAACTGAATGCCCAACTCAGTGAGAAAATGTTGTAGCCACATAGCCTAAATGGTTATGTTAACTACCCCTCTGTACTCTACCTCGGTTGAAGATAGAGCAATGGCAACTTGCTTCTTGATCGACCAACAGATAGGCCATTAGCCAAGACTGAGTGAATAACCAAATGTGGACTTGCGATCAGTGTTATCACCAGCCCAGTCAGAATCAGTAAACCTGATGAGATCTAATGTAGGGTCGACTTCATAATGAATCCAAAAGGTGATGGTGCCTTGTACGTATCAAAGGATACACTTTGCAGCTTTCTAATGTAGCTCATGCAGCTCTTGCATGAACCTGGAAACTGTGCCAACTGCATATGAGAGGTATGGTCTGGAGTGTGCGAGATACAACAAGCTCCCCACTAGTTGTTTGTATAGTGTGATGTCAACCAGTGGAGTCTCCCCCCATCCTCAAGTTTGACTTCTGATAGGAAAGGAGTCGGAGCAGACTTGCAGTCTGTCATGTGAAATCTCTCATGGAGATCTCGTGCATACTTGGCCTAAGACAGTTTGATGCCCGATGCATATTGACTGATATCGAGTCTAAGGAATAACTGTAGCGGACCCATGTCTGTCATCAAAAACCTGTCATGTAGAATCCTCTTGACTACAACAATCACTGAAGTCGAGCACCCGGTGATCAGCAAATCATAGACATGCAGAACTAAAAGTATAAGTGAATCAGTCATCCTGAGCATGTAGACATTTAGGTCTAATTTACAACATTCAAAGTTTTGTGACAATAGGTAGGAAACCATCTTGGCATACCATGCCCTGGGAGCCTGCTTGAGGCCATAAAGTGACTTCTTCAGTCGACAGACCAAATATGAGTCTTGCATAAATCCCTGGGGTTGCTCCATGTAGATCTCCTCGGAGAGATCACCGTGAAGAAATGCATTCTTCACGTCCATCTGATGGACTTCCCATCCCATGGTTGTTGCAATGTCAAGAGTCAATCGTATGGAATCCATCTTCGCTACTAGAGCGGAGGTCTCATCATAGTCAATACCATGAACCTGTTGAAAGCCTCTGGTGACAAGCCTGGCTTTGTATCTATTGATTTGTCCATGTGTTGCACTCTTGGTCCTATAGACCCATCTGCATCTGACAAGTTTCCTCCCAGAAGGAAGGGGAACCAGATCCCAAGTCTAGTTCTTGAGGAGGGATTTGTACTCCTCTTGCATGGCGAATTCCCAAAAGGGATTTCCAGCAGCCTCGCCATAATACTGTGGATCTGAATATTGAACCAAGAAAAGATGCCTAGAAGGAAATGGTTCAATGGCAGTGACTGAAAAAGGAGGCTCCTCGAAATTAGATCGGGTCCTCCTAGTATCGGTTGGATCACCAATGAGATCCCCTACATTCTGAAGAGTAGTATGTGCCCACTTGGGCCTCTACTCTGGCTCTTCAACTACAGTTGGATGATCTGACTCTGCATCTGATTGTACTGAATCCGAATATGAATCTGAATCATCTAATTCCTATGAATCATAACTCTCGTCTGAAGAAGATTCAGCATGTGCATGCTCATCATCTCGGACAGCTGGAAGAGTGAAGGTGTCTTCATGCGGCTGTTGAGGTACATGCGAGACACTTTCCTCGAATTGAACACTACGCTCAATGATGAGCCAGTCTGAGGAAAGATCAATAAGTTGATACCCCTTCACACCGTCAGGGTATCCAACAAAAATTCACTCAGTTCTCTGTGGATCAAGTGCCTTCCTCTTTTCAAAGGGAATCTTGGCCCATGCACATGAACCAAAAATGCGAAAGTGGGTCACTTTCGGTTTGACGCCACTCCAAGCCTCGTAGGGGGTCTTATCCTTTACATATCTATGGGGAGACCTATTTTGGATGTATGTTTCATAGTTAAGTTCTTCAGCCCATAGTCTCTATGGTAGAGACTTTGCATGCAGCATGCAAGATGCCATCTCCTTTAGAGATCTGTTTTTTCTGCTCAGCAACTATGTTTTGCTGCGGAGTATAGGGAGTTGTGTGCTACAACTGAATCCCTATCTCATGGAAAATATTGTGGATCTCATGATTCACATACTCTCCCCCGTTATCAGTTCGGAGGACTTTGATCTTCTTTATGGATTGTGTCTCAACCAAGGCTTTGAAATCTTTGAGGTGTTGAAAGACCTCAGATTTTTTCATGAGAAAGTAGATCCAAGTAAAACGTGAGAAATCATCAACAAAAATGAGAACAAACCTCACTTTGTTGATGGATGGATGCGAAAAAGGACCCATAAGGTCACTGTGGATCATATCTAAAGGTGCGGAAGCTCTTTGAGACTTTCTCTTGAGGGTGTTTCTCGAGAACACATCCCTAACACACTCCCTTGGAGAAATGGATGTATGGTAGACCATCAACTAATCTGTGATTTCTAAGTTGTTGCATGTATCTAAAATTCAAATGTCCAAACCTTTCGTGCCATATCCTACTACTTTCATCAGCATGAATAAGCAATAAAGCAGAATCAAGTTCAATAAATTTAGAAAAAGTATACAATCTAGACTGATGATTTACCTCACTGGTAGCAACCCTGGATTTGGTTTGCATGTCATAGATGTCCACGAAATTTGGTGTGAAGATGACTTTCTTTTCAGTGTCGGAATTCGTCATCTAATACATAGAGAGAAGGTTGGTAGAAAGTTTGGGAATATGCAGCATGTTCTCGAAGCTTTCGTTGGTGAGTTCAATCCTTCCTTTGTCGGTGACTTCGACAGAAGAGTTGTCCCCCATCAGAATAGGAGGACCTTTGCATGCATCCAATGAATAATAGATTTATTCTTAGGAAGCCATGTAAATTTGATGCTCCTGAATCTACAATCCAAGCATCGAGAGAGGAGTTGATTGCAATCAAGGCAAGGATAGAATTGCCTTTCTTGAAATTCAGATCTTATGGCTTCTTCTTCTTGGCACCCTCGGGGATGCGATCTCCAAGGTTGTTTTGTTGAAGTATTTGAGACATTAGATCTATTTGTTTTTTCATGCATTTGTATTTGAATGGAATCCTTTGTGACAGTATGTGCATTTCTCCTCTTTTCTTCCCTTTTCCCCTTTGGATCTGGAGCCATCGGTGAAGGGTTTTGTGTACCCTTCTTTGTTCGGATGTGCATGAGCTTTCTGCTTATATTTATCTTTATATTTCTGATATTTGTGGTTGGAATAATGCACAGTGAGTGCATGCGCCCTTGGGCCTTTGATTGTTCCCATGTTGATGAGATTAGTTTTCTCTTGTGTCAAGGATTCGATAAATTCCTCAAGAGAAGGCATCTTCAAGGTGGCTCCAGAGGTGAATCTGACAGTATGGAATGTGGATATGAATACAGAGAATTCAAGACCAATATTGGAGAGAATAGTGAGAACCATTTGTTTCTCCTCCTTCAATTTATCAACCCCGCAAGCTTTGAGTTATGACAGTAAATCCTTGAATTTTGTAAAGAAATCTTGGATATTCTCGAAGATTTTTGGATCCAATGTGAGCAGCTCCACCTCCAGCATGTGTCCCCTCATCTTATCATGTTTTCCAAAGAGCCCTTCCAAGGTGGTCTAGGCTTCATTGGGAGTCTTACAATAAGATATATGAAAAAGGAGATCGGGAGAAATAAGACTGCAAATTGTTCTGAGTGCCTCATCCATGCGATTTAAGTACTTGGATTTTTCTATGGATGATGTTGGTTTTGTATCTGTATTCAAGGTTAACCTGTACAACCCTCTGGATCGGAGATGTATTGTTATTTTCTCCTTCCATGCAAAATAGTTGTAAGGTGTAAGAATGAATTCTTTTTGGAATTCCATCTTTTCGTTGTCTTCAATATTTTGTACCTGCAAAAAACATTTGGTGTAGCTTTTGCTTAGCAGTCCTTTGGCTCTAATACCATGTAAATGTGTTGAACTTGCACATAATAGATCTATCTAAACAATGATACACACATTTTCATAGAGAATAAAAGAAAGAAGAAGAAGGAGATAAAGAATGAAAGAAGTCCTTCGGCTCTAATACCATGTAAATGTGTTGAACCTGCACATAATAGATCTATCTAAACAATGATACACACATTTTCATAGAGAATAAAAGAAAGAAGAAGAAGGAGAGAAAGAATGAAAGAATTTTCATTAATCGTTATGAATGAATAATTTACACATGATATACTCTGTATAACTCAATGGGTTCACACTGGAGGTGAATCAATGCACAAAAGTGGTGGTATAGAGTGATATGGACACACACCAGCAGTTACGGGAGTGAACTACCACCTAGTCTAGTCTCTCAGGCAGTTACGGGAGTGAATTGCCGCCTAGTTGAGTTAACTAGTCAACTAGTATTCAGTTAACTGACTGAACAAAGAGTAGTGAGGAGTTAACTTAGGGAATCAAGGATAATGCACCAATTTGGTGATGATCCCATTGCAAGGTCTAATTATCATGGTGATGATCCCAATGTTGCATGGTGATAAAACCAATGCAACATCTAAACTCAACTCAACTAGTCAAACTGAAGTGTCAACTAAAAGAGAATATGTCCAGATGGAATATTCTCCCCTAAAATATAGGAGACTAGATAATGACTAATAAACAAGGAAAAACCTTAGGAAAAATAAATCCTAGGTGTGTGTGAAGTAACTCCAACAAATGTGTAGTAATTTCGCAACCCGAATGCAGGAGACACAGTTGTGCGGCAATAGATCTTGGTTGTTCTATTTTTGTTTTTGTCCCAAGGGTTAGGGTATTCAAGGGTTCTACAGACAAGGGTTTTCCCTGTGTTATATCTCTCTGATATACATGCAGGGTCCAACAGTAGTACTCGACCCAATATCTCAGGGAACCAACTAAGGAGGCTAGATCGTACCCTTAGCCATACTACTCGACTAGCTAGGTACTAGAGAGTATATTCCCAAGTGTTGTTCTCGGTGGCACTATATTAGTCAAGCAGCCGATCGATTTATCTATGGAGGGCTTCATGAGATCTAGGTTGGTCTGTATACAAGTGTTGTTTGATGTGATACCACTTGAACGGGTACTAACAAGGGTTACAAGGGTGGCCAAAAGATGTGCACATAAGTACCACTTGTATTTCCTGCGTGTATGAATCCCCGACCGTGGGTTTATGCGCATAACGACAGATCTTTGTAGCTTAAAGACTCTAGAATACGTCTCTACCCTGGAAAAAAAATTAACCCACAATTTTTTGTCGAGGAAGGTACTCTGATACCACTTGTAATATTCCATATATAAAATAGTATGAAGAACATAAATAATTATCTAGAAATGGCAGATAAACAACGATATAACCATAACAACACCACAATAATACCAAAATAATACCAGAATAACACCAGAAAGATCACTTTGATTACTGAGAGCAATATTCACTTGCCTCTTCAAGCGGGAAACCTCCAGCAGGGCAGAGCTCTATTACAATAATATCCAAGACAAAACTTCTCATACCCTCTACTCCTATTTATACTGAATATGTCTATCAAAAGAACAATCTATAGGAAGATCCTTCTAGAAGTAGAAGCTTCTATTAGGTCTTCTTACATTTGAATTATTCTTCCTTATTTTTAGGCCTCATTAATATTGACCTTTATTACATGGAAATATATTATTCTACCTACGTGAGGGGTTAGGTCCCTAACACTTATTCAAGGTGACAAGAGGAAGTAAACACAATTGGTCTTGTTGAGAGGATGAATAATGGTAGGAAAAAAATATACAAGAAGAAGGAAGGTACAAATACAGGAAAGGAAGACTTGAGCAAGGTGATGTGTTTCCCATGTTAAGTGATAGGACATTTTTCTAGCTAGTATCCATTGAAGAAGAAGGGAAAGGGAGCTAAATAGGTTGCAACCGAGACTACAACAGGTTTAGAGGAGGATCCCTCTTAGTTTGAGACTAAATTTTCTATCACCTCTTGTTTGTCTTTAAATACTCTGTCTATTGTTGGATGGTATGTGGACAATGGAGCTTCAAGATAGATGATGTATGACAAGTGGTGAGCTAAATAATAATAACAATAAAGGCTATTGAATTCCCAAATGAACACACTTAAATTGTCAACCCAGGGGATCATAGAATTGTGAAGTGTTGTGCAAAATTTATGCAACCTTCAAGGGTAAAAGAGCTATGGAATGGATTATGTATTATTTCCATTTAAGGGATGGAAAATATATGTGTTTTATATGCATTCTACCTACAATAGATTTCTAGTATTTTATAGAAAAAAATCATTAGGAATATAATGCCTTTTAGCTCAATGTCTAGTTCTTGTGAAACCATATAATTCTTTGAAACTAAAAGTATGATGTTGAAAGTAAAATAAATAATTCATAAATTAATTCTACAAAATTTCAATCAAGTTTAGTTTGGGTTGTTGGGAGGAATAATTTTTATCCTCACCACCCAGGTTCAATTCTTGCAAGTGACATGTTGAGCTCTTAACAAGAGCGGTGTAACCTGGAAAAAAAAAACTTAATGCTACAAAAAAGAAACCAATGACATGGAGAATAAATACAATGCTAGAAAATAAGCATAATATATAGTGCATTAAATCACAACAACAAATCTTATCCCAACCACAAGTTCATGATATGTTAGAGAACATAATAATCACAATAACATAAATTTGTTAGCTACAGAGTTGAAAAAAATAGCACACAAATAAATATGCATGTGCAAAAACACACATTAAAGTGCATCACTAACCACCTCTTCAAGCAGGCCCCACTTGAAGAGGATTGGTAAATCCCTTCTCAAAACTCAAATTATCTTAGATGAAAATAATATTGTATTCCATTGGCAAATTTGAAAGTACCAGCCCAGATATGCAGCTTTCAAACCCTCTTGATATACAAATTCAAAATCTACCACTATGTACCCTAATTCAAGTTGCAAATAAACATATTAATATTAAATAAGCCTTGGATTCCTTTTGAGGAACTCCAAGCTCTTCACTAGTAGTCTTACCCCTAAAATCACTAACCTCATTTTCATCGGTTATGGCAGATTTTTGAGGAATATGACTATGGGGTGCATGATCTTTCTTTGGCATTGGAATAAATGGTCTTTTGGAGAATTCTTTGATGAGATGCTATGTAATGCACAACAAACATTTAGATCCAACCTAGCAAGTCAAATACCCATTTCCCATGAAAGAACCTTTTTTTATTTATTTGAAAGTAGGACATGAGCAAAAACAATTTTCCTTGAAAAAATGCACACCACATAGTGCACAAGGATCTTATGATAATAAGATATGGACACGTCAAGCTAAAGGAGGCCACAAATGAACTAATTTAATGGGAACAAAATTGGTGGAACTTGCTCTAAAAATCTTGGATATGTAATCATTATGGACCTATTGTGTCTGGCACCAACAACCCTCCATTTTCTTTCTAATCCCCCCTCCAAGAAAAATGATCCCCATTTTGTTCTTCTTTGAAAACTTATTAGCTTGAGTTTTTCTTAATGAGCTCTGTTTCACTCTAAGCAAGATACTTCTCTTTTTGGGTATAGTTGAGATCACATTTTTTGGCTTTTCACCCAAAACATTTTAGCTACTTGAGTTGCTTAAAAAAATGGGTTCTTGATTTTTGGTGTAGTGTAAACTTCTTCGATGTACACTAGAGGAGTTACCACAAACTCCCTCAGTGTACACTAGAAGAGCTCCCTCCAACATCTTTGGTAACTATCACGATGCTTCTTTCAAAAGTCTCTGGAGGATCAAACTTACCACCACATGACTTTATGTAAACTCCCCTGATTTGACTAGAGGACTTCGTGTAAAATCCTTTGGTCAAACTGAAGGATTTTGTTTCTTTCCCTCCTCAAACACCGATGCATTTCATATCAAGCCTTCTGGTTAAAATAGGGGACTTTGACACAAATTCCTCTAGTGTATATCGAAGGAATTCCCATGAATTCCTCTGGTAGAAACATGCAACCTTCATTCAACTGCATTAATGGTGCCCGACGCTATAAAAGCGCTCTTACCTTCCCCTATTATCTATTGTTACTGATCACCCGAGAAATAAGAGAGGCTAACAAATGAAAAGATGACAAAATAAATCCTCCTTGCCTTAATTATTTACTAACTCATATGTGGCACCTACCTAGGTAAGCCCTAATCCAGTTAGTTATTTTCCACTTGTGCATTTTTGAGTGCTAGGTTTAGGGTTAGGGTTTTCATTGCTTCAATAATATGTCAAACTCATCGGATAAATCTACAATATATAACCTCCCTCACCCTTGACATCATTGGCCCTATCGATCAAGCTCCTCAACATTTTTCACATGCTACCCAACCCCAATATTACTCTACTCACCCATAACATAGTCCATTCTTTGAGATCTGTAAGCACAGGATTCCACCTAAAATCTTCAAAGACTATCGGCACTCTTTCCACGGACTTGCGCGACCGCAAATCTAACTATAGAAAGGCTTAAAACTCAAAAAATGAGCCCAAATGGTGAACCCCAAGCCGAAATTTCATCTTTTCCCACATCATTTTTCCACTCGGGTTAACAAGATTTAGGCCCTAATAACAGTTCCCCTGCCCTCCATCTCCAAGACTTTGTCTTTTTTCAAAATTTTATTTTAAAATAGAGGAAATTAAATGGAACCACTTTGGCCTAGCCAGAAGTCATTGTATAAACTCCTTCCATCCCTTCAGACACTTTTAGATGAACTCCTCTGGTGAGTTAATCTAAAATTCTCCATTTTTAGCTTTACTCATCGACATACTTTATGAAAATTGCTCTGGAAACTTTGCAAACTTTTTTACCAACTCGCTTGGTCTATTTGGAAAAGTTAATTTTAACTCCTCCGGTGTATATTGGAGGAGTTAACAAAAACATTGTCAATTTCCATACTTGCACACCCACGTACTTCACATAATTTTTGCCTCTTTGTTTGGAGACTTTTTTACGAACTTTAGGAACTATTCGCATGAATTCTTCTGGTATACATCGGATTCTTTCGCTAACCCCTTTGATATACAAGGTATATCATGGGCATAGTTAACATTAACTCCTACAATAGCCATTGAAGTAGTTCGTATGAATTTCTCCAGCTACAAGCTTTTTGGCCTTTTTTAACCTGGTTTTCACTCTGGTTTTTTCATTAAGACTTAGACGTCCACAATGCATGCTATCATACTCTCATATTTAGATTATGATCTCCCACCTATAATTATCTCAAGTGAATCCTCTGGTACTTCGTTGGTGGTTACTTAAAATAGGGTTATTTTTCGCACATATTTGATCATAACAATTATATCACTTAATTTTGTCCTTGAACTAATGATTGTATCCACTTGGAAAATTCAGATATGCTCCCAAGGAAGAAGGAAACCAACAAATCTCATGTTACGGAGGCCTTTAGGAGTGCTTTCCAGATTGAAGATGAACCAGGCATTGCAAGGGCAATGTATAATGACACATCTAGATTCCTAGAAAAGGGAAAAGATATACTTAAATGGGGCGACATATATCAAATTTTCAAAAAATAGGACTTTGCCACTAATGTAGAGGACCACGACGAACTCAAAATTTTCAAGAACATCGGAAAATATGGAATACATAGATTAGTAGCTCACATTGTTGTATTTCCTTGTGAAAACACCATTGCATGGATACTTAAACATGTGGACTTAGGGAACAGGTATATCTGCAATGTAGGGGAGAGCCTATAGCATCATTATGACTTGAAGACCTAGTAGAATGATATCATCTGGAGAATGGGACCAATAATCTAGAGAAAAAACTTATTGGTGAATTCAGGAACACCGCCAAAGAGATATTCCCCATATGGTACAAGACAGATAAGTAATTCAATCTCATACCCACTGCTAGATACCCCATGACCATTCTAAGAAAGCCTTAGAAATACATGGTGTCCTTGTTATGCAGGTTGTATGGAGAGTCGAATGCTGCTAAATTCCACCTATCATATATTCCATTGATTTACTATTGCGCAGACAAAGGATCATCGTTCAACTAGGATGATCATCCTATCGAAAAACCTAGTGGAAGCCATCACAACAATTGTAGAAGCCATGCCTGGGACCTTCCCTAGTTTCCACATGTCCTCTTACCTCATAGACATCATGTGTGTAGCCCACCGATACCTAAAGATGTGTTGGGCATGGAATCCAACAGATGCATCCATTCATATATATTGCAAAGTGCTATGGGAGCACAAGTACAGAACAAAGTACCAAAAGATCCGTGAGCACTTCTTGGCTCTGTTATAAGAGTTCATTTTTTGCATGCCAACCCCATGTATGACTGATAAATAAATAGCTATCATGAAGAGCATTGGGGATTGGTACTTTATGGAACATGAAACTTATATCATGGTATATGGGGCTATGAAAGCCCTCCATCTACTTCCTTGGTTGTACCAGAAAAACTAGTACTCCAGGAAATGGCTTATAAAACAGTGATCAACGGAGTCGGGGGAATGATTTATAGAGACAAGAAGTCTATATGGCCACCACTTCTGTTATACATCGATGCCTTCTTCTTCAAAAACACAAAATAGGCCCAAGAAGAGGTGGATATATTGTTATTGTACCAATTCGGGGAAGAGAGGTTTAGGAGGCACAACCCGAAGAAGGTCATCAAAGAACATTTCAACAAGCTAGGCATGCCTTGGGAATACACATCAAAGGTTTGGGAAGAATAATAAATAAATTGTAATGCAATGAATTATGATAAAGTTGTCTTCAAAAGATGAGGCAAGCCCATGGAGAGGGTTGTTGATGAAGAAAAAACAAGAGAAGAGACCAGAAAGAAAGAAGAAGAATAGGAAGCAGAAAAAGGATATGTTCCAACTATATCTGTGCAGTCAGGATCTACTAAGGAAGAAAAAACAATAGCAAATAAGAAGATGAGGAAGAAATAAAAGGTCCAAAAGAAGAAGAACAACATTGTTGAAAAGGAGAGGAAAATTGTTGAAGAGTCTAAAGCCAAGGCCAAAGTCGATGCAATAGTAGCCACAGCGGAAGCAAAAGAAAAAGAAGCTACCCAAAAATAAGTTGAACAAAAAGTAGCAGTTGAAAAGGAGACAACATATGCAAAAGCAGCGACAGAGGCAACACAAAAGGCAACTAAGAGTTGTCCACAAAGAAGTTGAATAAAAGCGACAAAATAAATACGTCGAAATGAGAAACAATGACTTTCAATCGATGGACATTGATATCCCAGAGCTAGAAAAAATTGGTGCCAATAGACATACACAATTCAATGGGCTAGGCTTGGGACTTTGTACTCCATTCAGGCCAAGTGAAGTACCCAACCTAAAGAAATTCATGTACGATAAATTATCGAGCAGAATTGTGCAATAACAAGTGAAGAAAGTGCCAGTGATAGGGGGGGGAGTTAATTTAAGTTCTTATGCAAACCCCCATAATAGGAAATGTCAGTGAAGATCCAGTCACCATATCCTCAGTTGGCTCTATTTTCATGAATTCCACATAAGATAACATCTGAAATTTATACCAACAAAATCTGGAGAAAGAGGCAAGAAACGGGGAGCTAGAAGAGAAGCTCTAGTAGGTAAATATCGATGAAGGCAGTCTTCAAAGCTTCAAAGAAAGTACAAATAAGGTCAGAACAGAACTAGAGGAAGCTATCATTGACATGTATTCCCACCTACACATGTTCTAGGAAATAGATGCCACCATCATTGATCAACAATGTAGAGTACAGGCCAAGAATACGCAATTGAACACTATACTGGAGGGTATAGACAATATATATAGATGGATCAAAGAAAATCTTAATGCACCAGTAGAACTCCCTCACCCTTCAATCATGGAGATAAAAATAGATCTCTATTCATTAGAGCATTGTCAACAAGCTAGACAAAGGGAAGACAAAGAGATAACTATCTCGTTGTCTATATGTTCGCGATTACACTAACCGGCACAAGAATTGATCAAAAGGTTTCGACTTCTCCAATTAGAAGAGTTTGGAAATATTCTCATAATGGAAGAATTGGTCGATAATATACAAGATAGTATAAGCCGCAGACAAGAAGGTGAGTCAACTACCAAAGTAACAATGAACTTAAACGAGCAGCATCTCATACAACCAACCAAAGTCCATACTATGAATTAAGTATTCATGGATACGCTATCAAATGATACGGTAACCCTCAAAGACAACACATCCATGCACACAAGTGCCCTCAAGGAATTAGCATACCATCAAATCTCATCATTGTGTATCAATTGGAAATGTGGAAAACATAGATCATGGACAAGAATCGATGAAAAGGACAAAAATAACAATTCGAAATTGATGTTAACTACATTCTATTTTGTCTTTTTCCAACCTCCCTCAGTTTCGTTTTTTGCCCTACATGTGTCACAATAGACAAGGAATTTGAAGGGTCTCCTTTTGTAATAGTTTATTTTGGGGGAATACAAGAAGTCACAATCAGGAGTTAGGAATAACTGTATAAATATGGGAAGAGACCCACTTTGAAAGGGCTCTTCAAGATCTGTATACACTCTAGAACTCTTTTGGGAGAAAATACTTGGTTAATGAATATTGAGAATCCCTCCGGGCCAATTTTTTGAAAGAGAGAACAACTTGCATGTGTGGAAGTATTATTGTGAACTATTTCAAGCAGAATGTATGTTGCTCACATGGGTTGTAAGGACATGTTTGCTTATAGACTAATCTAATGCAATCTATGTCACTCTTGCATTTTTTTTATTCCTTCTTATATTTTATATGTCCAGAGCATATGAGTTGTTCATGTATGTGAAAATATAGTTTATACTTTTATGGTTATATATTTGCATGCATATGCTCTAACTTTGCATCTTCATTACAACTATCTCAGTGGGGTTTTAAGCTAAGTTGAGTCTCATTTACAGCTCAATTGGTTATGATAATTCCCTCTTAGCTAGGATAGGATAGAATAGATTATAAGTAAATTATATTTTTTTTCATACATAGTCTTCATCTACATATTTACATTGCATAACCATCCATTTTCACCCTCATAACTAGTAATGGCAGTCGGGCTAGAATCCAAATGGGTCTCCTAAACCAAAACGTGCATAGTATAATTAGGACTTTGTATCGGGGAGTACCTCTTACTGTTGTTGGGAAATTCCACCTCATCAACATGACCTTGAAAAAAGAATAAGTTGTTGGTGGTCGACAATGATTTGGAAGGTAAGTACTGATCCCAAGGATACCAAATTATTCATGTCAATTTCTCTGAAAAATAGGTTTCCAACTTGGGACATTCTTCAAAAGAGGAATAAGCATGGTCCTAGTATGTGTTGTTTATGCAAAAAATGATGAATAAATTGTTCTTTACCTATTCTTCTTGTGCCCTTTCTTAATGCAGGTTTGGGAAGACATTAGTCAAGGGACTCGTGTTAATAATATGTGGAGAGAGGGATCCATTGAGGAGAGACTTAAATTTCATTTTTGAAGACAAGAGCTAAGACATTTCCTTGATGTTCCCTTCCTCATTCTCTTGGATATTTGTTTGGTGCATGACTCATTCATTTTCGAAGATCGATTACTACAAACTTTCCAAGTTTCTACTCAAATATGTGGCATAGCTCATTACTATAAGTCAAAGGAGAAAGTTATATAGATTAGGCACATCAAAGAACTTGTTGTGGACAAATCCTACCCATGGGGTTTTTTCAAAGGGACTTGCCAAGGTGAAGAAGGTAAATGTGGCATAGGTGGTGTTATTTATCTAGAGGAGCAACATTTTATTCATTTCAAAGCCTCTATTGGAAATGGAACTAACAATTGAGCTAAACTTGTAGTGCTCAAATATTTTCTTAAACTTGCCATGCACAAGCACCTCACACATTTGCAAGTCTTTATTGATTCCAAGGTGGAGTTTTGTTAGATGAAAGGTGAACATGTCATATAGGATATAACACTCCAAGGCTTAACTTTGAATCTAAATCAAGTTTCTCAACACTTCAGTCATATCTCTTATGCACATGTGTATAGAGAATAGAATAGCACATGTGATACATTATCTAAAGATGGTCTAAATTTAAATCCTAGGTTATTACATATGAAGTTGTTCAAGAAAGGATTACCTTTGGAGACTACTCTAGATCTCTAAATATCCTTTGGTGACAAGATTTGATGGATGTTGAGAGTCGGATTCAAAACCTAATGATAGATGTTGATGAATCTTCAATCTTGTTTTTTAACAAATTTCAAGTTTGTGGTCTATTATGTATATGCTTTAGTACGAAACTTTTGCTCTGATAGTTTTATAACTTCAAATATGAAGTTGAATATTTGGGATATGAGTTCTAGTGGAAAAAAATTTGCACAAGTTCTCTAAAGCACCTAAGTATTGTATTTTTCATTTTACTTATGAACAAAAAGTACTATTTTTTTCTTTGGATAAAAAGTACAATTTTTTTCTTTAGATAAAAAGTGTGGCTTTTTCTTTGGAAAAAAAGAGGTCTTATGATAAAAATATAAATGTTTTCCCTAGATCCTTATTGGTGTTTTCCAAGTTGGCCTCTTACCGTGATTTTACCAAAATTGACTATCTTCACTAAATGCATGCCCAACCTTCATTACAAGGCCAAATTGATTGATTCAACTTGGTGAGTGTATGTTTAGTCTTTACAAACCTTCCCACAATTCTATATTCTTATTTTGACATTGAAAACTTTATTTTCTGCCAAAATACTCCAAATTTGACTTTTCTCCATAGGGTAAACATCAAGGTTGAGTGTCTCAACGAATTGTGTTAATGGTAACTAGAAACAAAAATATTCCAACATGGAGCTACCAACCTTTTCTACAACCTATCATACTCAATTTTTTAAACTAAATCTTCGACAAGTGAAACCCAAGGTTGTTAAAATAGCAAATAATATTGTTTAGAAATTTTCACAATCAATACCAAAATGTACTACAAGGCCAAACCAAATAAACCCAAGGTATGAAATTTTGATTGAAACATAATTACACAATATTGAGCCTATTTACCCATACATCAAGTCTATAAAAATATCTACCTAACTATTTTTCTCACTTCTACACAATTTTGACAAAATGCATGCCAAAGCAAAACTATGCATGTTGAAGGAAATCTAAAGCATAAACTTTTAAGGCTAAAATTGAAAATCTAGAAATGTAAAAAGGTTGAGAATGACAAAGCACACACTCTTCAATTTTAATCACTCAAATTGGCTAGGAAATGAAGTTTGGGAATGCATTTTAGTGAAGCATCATTGAAATGTACATTCAATCTTCATTAAAGGACAAATTGAATTATTCAATTTGGAGAATGTGTATTTATTCATTACACACCTTCTTACAATTCTACATTTTTAATTTGTTCCATAGAAAACTTTATGTTGTGCAAAAACTCCAAATTTACTTTTTTTTGCAAGGTAAAAACCAAGGTTGAGTGCCTCAATGAAATCTACGCCATGACTTGTGGTTAGTGGAAAATGGACACAAAAATATTTCAACCTTGAGCTACCAACATTTTCTACAACCTATCATACTCTATTTTCTAAAACAAATCTTCTA
>ML790373.1:202940-231050 GCA_009831015.1 Picea engelmannii | reverse complement strand
GTTGCATAACATATCCTCTGCTCTGGATGGTTTGGATAGCTCTTTTCTTTGCATAACATGCATACAAGAAGACAAATAACAATGCTATGGAAAACAATTATTTAGTTGCAAGTCAAATTCTCCTTTTACCAATCTACTAAACTTAGAGACAAGACTATTTTAGTTTTTGGGCCAGTGAAATTCCATGTTGGTTGTGTTCTCCCAATCACATCTTGACTTCTCCACTAAGAAAATTGATATTATATCTTGGTAGGAGTGTGTTCCATAGCCCTAACATTGGGAAATAGTAGGTAATTCAATGGAAATATCAACCTTTCCTTCTGGTCTTATTCTCCAATCTTTTTTTATTCACAAAACGTAGTTGGCATGGACTGAAGAAATGTTTTTCCCCTTCATTTCCTTAGTTGAAGCATCTTTCACATGAAACTCTAATTCTAGTATTTAGAGATCCTAAAATATGGTGTTCTAGGAAAATAAAATCCATTGTAGCTACTACAAGACTCAGTCGAGCATTGGCATGCCCACTTTTCAATTATTTGTATGTTTCTCTACTCAGTCTTAACTTGATGAGTGTGTCTCAAGAGAGTTAATCCTCGTGATTTGATTTCACTATTGAGCACCCTTGTAATATGCCAAGGTAGAAATTCCCATCTCTCCTAAAACCTTCAACATGCCAAATTTACTTGATTTGAAGTATTTCTAAACCAACTCTTCTTTAGTATGTAAGGTTCCATTCTTATTTGGTGGGATTTTACCATCAATATGTAATCTCTCTATAGATTCAATTTCTAAGTAGGAGCATATGTCATCTACACTGAACCCTACTGGTGTGCAAAAATGATGCACTTTGTGTGGATCCTCAAATTCCATAATCAACCTAATTCAATTTCACTCCAACTTTGAGAGAAGATGGTGATGCACATCACCAACAACTACCAAAGGGATAATGGCATCTTCACGTGTCGCACAGGATGTTACACAATGTCTATATGACTAAGGAAGCAATTATGAGTTGAATAAATCAACCAACAATAAGATGAATCGACCTCCTCTTAATTAAGTCAACCCAGCAATAAATTGAATTGACCTCCTCTTAATTAAGTTGACCCAGCAAGAAATTAATTCAACCTTCTCAATCAAGTTGACCAACAAGTAGATGTAATTCTATGATCATGTACAATCTGTACAATTGCATGGGCAAGAAAAGGCGACCCAAGGAAGATCGTTTTTCCCCAAGAAAGAAATTAAAATCCAACAAAGGAAGAATTCTCCCAGTAATGAGAAATCAAGTGAAGTGGGGTGTGTATAACTTGTGGGAGAGTTAAGACATGGCCAACAAACAAAATATAGTTGAGGGATTGAAGTGATGACATTGCAAGTGAGAGAAAAACTCCAACAACCATGAAAGATTGATTTAGAAACTTCCCAAATATTTGCAATAAATAGCCAAAGATCTCAAACTTCAAAAGGAATTAGATGGTGGACATTCTAGAGTTGTTGGTAGCCGAACCATATAAGTAAGGAAACATTTTTTAATTCTAAGCTAACAAATACAACTAAAATTCATCATGGTGACCTATTAACAATACTAAGAAAAACTTGTTAAACATAGCTAGGAGCATCAACAATCTCACACACATAATTTTCACAACAATGAAATCAAACACAATCAATCGTCGTGAATTCAAAACGTTTACCTTGGAAACCTAAATGGAAAAACCAACTTCAAATAGGGGCTTAGTGTTTCATTCCGACAATATCTAGTTATAATGTTTCCATGGTTCTATATGCCTATTTCTCTCTTGGCTCAAAAGACCCTTTGAGAGTGAAATTAATGAAAAAAATAAGGAGAGTTGGGGTAATGGAAAGACCAATAGGATGACCTTTGTTTCCCATTCCTCACTCTTTTCTCTCCTTTATTATTTTTTTCTTTTAATTTAATTCTAATTTTTTCTCTTTTGTCCTATTCACTTTACATTGCATTGCCTTTTACATGGTTTACTAACCTTCATTAATTGTCAAAATAATATTGCAAGTACTAAGTCTTACAACCATTATTGGTTTGAATCCATTTTGGATCACTAAGTATATAATAAAATAATCGTGCCAAGTCATAAGGAATGTACCTAAAGACGTCAATTGAGTTTAGCTTGTGTGGTTGGGAGGAATGATTGTTATCCTCCCCACCAAGGATCAATTCCCACAAGTGACATGTTGTGAAATTAACGAGTATATTATTGTAATGGATTCAAGCCCTGTTGTTGACCAACCTTGTGTCCTAAAGATTCTAGAGTTTACCCTAGGTACCATCCTCTAAATGAGGAGAAGTACTCGGGGGTTTTCCTCGGGTTTTTTAACCTAGAAAAAAAAGAAATATGTCTAAGGAGACAATGATGTTCTTGATGTCACATGAAATCTTTGTGTCTGGCTAGTGTGATGCCAAATCCAACCAACAAATGTCAAATATCACAACAATCTAGAGTCTGAATCATGCCATTGGCCTCAGTCGATGGAGCTTAGGTTTAGGCTAGCATGCTATCACAACATTATCATCATTGAATATGTTGACAACCTCATATGGTGGAGGCATGTCGTCCCCAATGAATCCCATAGATGCAAAGTAGTCAACAATAAATTAGGAAATTTACACATAATCTTATAATTACTAACATGCACATTAAATACGATAAATATTAATCTATCTAGTGTTATGGCCCAAATATCCAAATAAGTATAAGAAATGCCCAATTTAGTAATGTCAAATGTGCCTAAACCAATTGAAAGAGTTAATGAATAAGAAGCCTATTTGAGGGGGCAGCCTCATATTATGATACATCAAATGCACAAGATAATACGATCATTCAAATGTGTCTCCTTAATGTATATATAGGAGACAAATGGTATAATTAAAAATAATGAATTGATCAATAATGACAAAAATAATATAACAATAAAAATGTAATGGCCTAAAACCTAGTGACTTAACATGCTATGGCCCTTCAAAGAAGTGTTTCCCTCAATGATTGATAAGGTGTGGTTTCTTTTGTACAAAGAAATCATCGTTCCAAGTTGCATATTCTATCAACGAGTTCTTCCACTTTATGAGTAATTCCATAATTGATCTTGGCATGTTCCTCCACTTGGCAAGTTCTTCCACTATTGTTGCTCCTATAAAGAGAATGTTGTTTTTCCCCATTATAATGGTCATTTTCCAAGAAATTATCCTAAAATGATACCTAAATTGATACATATGTAATCTCCTATGATTCCTCTTTCTAACCCATTTTGAATCACCACAAACGGATCTTCCAGTCAAAAGTTATGATAAGTCTAAGTTGACACACCTTGTAAAGCTCTGATTTGGGGTTCTCTCAGCTTTCCAACCTTACAATTGTTAAAAAATCACCAATTTTAATATTCTATTAATGACACTTTTAGAGGATGTACTATGATATGTGTTGGTTCATTTCAAACTCGCGCACGTCCTTCTTGGCGTTGGGGGTTTTAGACCTAGGATTCGTCCAAAGTTGACCAACAAAAACCCCAAAACATCGACATATCAATCTTCATCCAAGGCCAAAGAAGGTCTCACCTAAGATTCAATGAGAATAATAGACACCATCTGGTCTTCTATCGGGGATGAAGGACTAGACACGCACATATCCATCTGGGTGGATATTCATACATTCCATACTTGAAATCTTACTATTACCATTACACAAAAATAATGCACACACATATCCAAATACCACAAAATTAACACATAATAGATCATAATCATTGCATCTTTATTATTATTTCCATTCCATTAAACACATGCATGCATTAAGCAAAACATACTTGACAACAACAGAGTCTCAGATTCCCTTAGACGTTTCCCAGAATTACAATACACTATGCCCCGTGCACCCTTTCAAACTTTTGACATGGGACAAACTCAAATTTACACTTAGAAGAATTACAATGTTACAATACTACAAGGTCTCAAAGCGAGATCTATGACAATGGACAACAACAACAACAACTTAGTAAATGCACTGAATGAGTAACTCTATTTTTTTTGGCGTTGCTCCCTTTTATAGATTTATCTGCTCAGGAGCTCTGTCTCTATCAACTCTACTCCATTCCTTCTATTGAATAACAATATCACACACTTCTACTACCTACCTGCTTCCATGTATCCTTTCTAGAATCATGGCAATCTTAACTACTTCGCCAACTCATATTTTTCCAACTTCATGTTCCTGTATGATGTTGGAAGTAATCATTCTGTGATATTTCCCAATGATTCCTTTCTTGATTTCGGTGTGCATCTTCTTAATTTCTGGTTCGCTTCTCAAAACTTGGATCGATGCACATTTGGTAGATTTTGGACTAAGCGTGCAATGTCAAAAATCGATCCAACGCGACCTTCTTATCAATCCTCGCACATTAACTTGGGCGCCCACAAAACTGGAATGGGTGCATATGGTTTCATTTGTGCACATGCAAGAGAGATTAAACCAGAACTTTGGGTGCCAACAAGCCCCCACCAATATTGCTTGGCTCGTCCTTGAGCCAATTTCCTCATGAAATGATTGTCGCAACGAACAAAACAATGCTTCAAAGTTCCTGTACGAACTCCTTAAACTGGAGCTTGAGCTCATTAAGGTAGTCGTGAAGATCTTGAGTAAATTGAACAACCACATCGGCTTCCACTGTTGTAATCTAAGGAGATGTCAAGTTCATTGTGTTGAGTTTCTCAATTAGAGGGTCGACAACAACGTGTGCATTTGAGAGTTGCATGAATAAGATCAGGGCCTTATCGGTCATAAAAGTGATGATCTCTAAAAGACTTTGTTGTTCATCCTAAGTTACATTCATTTCTTTTGTCTTAGCTACAATTGCTAACATTGCAGTGGCTTTTGCCTCAGCCACTCGAACTCTATCATGGATAGCAGTGAGTTTGATAGGACCTTGTAAATGGTCCCAAAAATTAAAGCTTTGATTGACCAATGATGAAAAATACTGAGTGTGGTTTTAGCCATCTTGGACGGCTACTTTGGTAAGGGAAATTTGCCTCTATAGTTATGTCTCCTTTGGTGTTTCCTATTGAATCCACGCACGAAATTTGAGATTCTGAGATTTTAGGTCATGAATGCGCGTGGCTATTGATCTAATTTTCTATGGGGCTAGAATATCTGGCTACACCTACTCATTTTGACAAACGGTGTCGAGGGCATGAACTCGATGGGGTTCAGGAACTTGTTGTATCCATGCAATAAATATACCATTGGATCTGACCCATCATACCGATAGGATCCAAACTCTTCCTCACGCATTTCTACATAGATATGTGCAAATCTCCTTATCAACACTTCATATAGTTTTTTTTGCCACATTTCCATAACGTATTCAGATTCAATGTCATAATACTTGACACTCCACCAACTTAACTCTCCATCTATAGTGGGATTGATATAGTGTTCCATGTTCCTAGTGATATTATAAATATTTTCAATTAACTAGCTATGCACATCCTCATCCATTGTCTCATTATACAAGTCTTCTTCATTTGGATCTAAAGGTTCAATCATGCACAAGGTGCCTGTCTCAAATGACATTTGCCTCTTCTTCAAATTCAGTACTGAATTGTTGTCAAAGGCCCAATCAATTCCAAGAAATGCATGATATGGGTCAGAGTCATCCATAATATCTATGACTTCAATGTCATATTTTGTCTTCACCCCTTCTAAATTCACCTCTACTTGCTCAAGTCAGCCTATAGGATAGATCCTATGATGATTTGCTAACCGCAATTGGATGGGTGACCAAACTAGACTCGTCTTCCCCATCAACTCCCAAGATTTATTTGGTAAATGTTCACATCATCTCTCATATCCAACATGACCTCATCCATGTCGTAGACACCAAGCTCCATTGTCATCTTGAACTAGCACCCCGTGCACTTTTGCTTGTTGACCTGGCACACCTCCCTTTCTAGGAGGGGAACTAATACAGTCCTATTTGTAATTACTTACCCATACAAGTGGCTAGCATCTACGTCAACTTCCTCGTAGCATCAAGATCATTGGGAGAACCTTAAGCAACACCTAAGAAATTACTTACTTGATCTTTAGTGTTTGTCTCACGACCTAAGTCGTGCAATGATTTATTGCACATTCTACACCTCAAATCCTCAAGCTTATGTTCCTCAATTTCTCTTTGCTCAATGCATCACAACTCTTCTTGTCTGCACACTTCTACCATCGACCTCTACGTTGCACATTGCATTTCTTTGCGCATACGAGCTTCCTCCAATAATCTTTGCATCGCACATTGTAGCTCCTCCTAAGTGTGATCCTCTTCTAGTGACCTCTCTCTAACCCGTTGTACTTATTTGTAGATACAATCCTCCTCAAGCGACCTTTTTGTCACTCGTTGTACTTCTTCATGGCTCTAAGCCTCCTCAAGTGATATTTTTTTCGTGTGTTGCAACTCTTCGTGCGCTTTAGCTTCTTCCATGGCTCTTTGTGCATCGTGCAAAAATTGCTTTTGTTGGGAAAAATTGAACTTGGGAGGGGGTTGTGTTGCCTTTCTGATCATCCCCTCCAACCTTTGACCCAATCTCTCAGCCTTCTCAAAGTATCTTCATGTCTTCACTCCTCCTCGGGTTACCACCATGTTGTATTGTGTGACTATGCATGCACCATGTTGTATTGTGTCTTATTTTCTTCCCACTTCTTTAGTAATTCAAGACGGTCCTCTGTGAAATGCTTGGGACTCTAGACGTATGCACAAATCATGTGCAATTTGGTGCAAAACCTTGATACATGACCAATCTCTTCACAGTTGAAACAAGTGGGGGGTTTGCTCCCCCTCCTCCATATCCATATATGTGTTTGCGAGCACGCCCATATCCTCATCTAGGACCTCCTTGATGTATACCTCTCTCAACACCACCATGATCACCACCCTTTTGTTCTTCTTGTACCGGGAATGCATCATGGCTATTATCTTGCATCAATTAGAGTGACCGAAAATTATTTACACCATTTCCCCATAGATTTATAGAACTCGTAGAATAGAGTGTGGTGTGTCTTTTGATACTTATCCAAAGTTGGACAACGAGGTGGTATATGACCCCGTTGTATGTTGATCTCACACCACTCTGGTTAAGGCCGATTTGGAAATGGACTCGGTGCTCCCGTCGCCACATAATTTGGAAGTATAGGGAACTCGTCCCTACAATGCCCCTTAGATCAACATGTGGTACACCATACATGCTTGTTCATGAATTTTGTATTGGGCATATCTTGCAAATGCATCATCAGGTTGGCCAGTTGTGATTGTACCTGCATTGATCCTACTAATGTCTCTGCCCCTCCTGGGGTATCTTCCAAGTGCATGGTAATCTCCAATGCTTCTGCTTGAGTTGTCACCTTCTGCTAGGTGAGAGGGACTCAGATATGGGGGAGTAACCCCACAATAAACCACTCTTTATATTGTATATCATGAATCTGGAATGTCATCCTATCCAAAAAAATCTTAAACCATTGGTCATAGTCACACACATTTCTCCTTGTTTTTTCTTGATCTCCTTGGGATTTTGACTTGGGATTTTGAAATTCTTTCATCAAATCTCTCTTGATCTCTGTCAAGGACCTTGCTTATCCCACTGGCAAAGTGGCCTTGTACTTCATGTACCATGTCAAGGTTGTGTCCTTGAACGTGGTTTCTAACTGCATAATCTATGATGCTTCGTCTGTGATCCTCTTCATGGACCTTATTGTTTCGCACATGAACCAATGTTGTTTTGCATTATCCTTACCCATTCCATGGAACATGGGTAGCCTCAAGGTGTTATCTTGATTCACCATCTTCAATCGCAAACTAATTCCTCAAATCTTACTATTGGGTGTTAAACTCCTCAATATGGATACTCTTCTTGGTGAAGGAGCACCAACTTTACCTTCTTCTCTACTCATCTCTTCTCTTATATCTCCTTCTACTCTTTCTTCTCCTCTTTCTCCTATTCCAATCTCCTTGCTATCTGATGTTCTTTCTTATTTATTACAAACATGCAAGGGAGGTGGTTCAAAGGGGGAGTAAGTCCATCTTCTTCTGACATTTCTTATGAGTTGACCCAGATATTTTTCTACCTACAGTCGTGCAAATCCATCTACTATCATCAATTATTCTCCCCCACCACTAGGGGAGCCTCCATCTTCCTCTTCTCCTCCTACGCATGTACTATCTGCTTCATCTTCCTCCAAGGTTACAGAACTCTGCAACAACCAAGGAGTTCAAACTTCCTCACTTGGCCCCTAGGACTACTACCACTACTAATATCCCCACTAGACACCCTACTCTTGGCGTTGCACCTCTACATGGGCCTCTCTTCACCTATGCACCACTCTAGCACAACTCATTCTTCCGCACTCCCCACTAGTGTGGTCTCATTTCTCTTCATCTCGGGCATGACCCCTCGTTGCACGAACCTTGTTATCTTCTTTCCTCCTCTTTGTTATGCTTTCCTTCTCAACTCAAATTTTATTGCACATCTCTTGGCTCTCTCTCTCTCCTCTGCTTCTTTGGGTCCATCCCATTCCTCACCTCATTTTAACAACTTTTGGATCCTCCTTAATGAATCCATCTCCTTTCTTGTTTTTCCCCGTCTTTTCAAGCCACCATCGCTAGGGGATTCTACTCAACCATCCTGTCGGTCTCGATGCACATCATCCCTTTCTCCACGAACAACATATTGATCTAGAGTGGAATTTCTTCTAGAATTTGTTTTCTTGGACCTTCCGCGAACTTTCTTTCAACCTCGCTAAAAAAATTAGTGTACTCCACAAAAAATTCAATAATATATCCCTCCTTTACTCGAACGAACCAGAAATCAATGGCTCAAGTCCACTTAGTGTCCAATGTCTTCATTCTATCAAGGGTGGCTTGATCCAAAACCACTAGTTCTAGAGGCCACAAAGAAGAATCGGTAGCAGTTTATCTTTTCATCCATTCATACCATAGACAAGGAAATTCAACAAAGAACATCTCATGCATATCAGTGTAGAGATACTTATATTTCTGTCTCTTCACATTTACTCTCATACCTTGAGTCTCTTGCAGGGAAAACTCATGCTCCTTTGAGTTAGTCAATCTTGAACTTCCTCCTGAGATAGATACCACCTCATTTCTCACCTTCATCATTCAATACAAGACTTTCATGTCCCAACAATGAAACCAATTGTTGGTTCGTTTCATGCTTGTGCACATCCTTCTTAATGATGGGGGGTCTAGACCCAGGGTTCATCCAGAGTTGACCAATAAAAACCCCAAAGCATCAGCATATCAATCTTTATCCAAGGTCGAATAAGGTCTCACCCAAGACGCAATGAGGATCAAAGAGACTGTGTGGTCTTATGTCGGGGATGAAGGACTAGACACGGACATATCCATCTCGGGGGATATTCATACATTCCATACTATACATCTTACTATTACGATTATGCAAAAACAATAAACACACATATCCAAATACCACAGGGGTAACACATAATATATAAGAATCGTTGCAACTTTATTATTATTTCCATTCCATCAAACACATACATGCATTAAGAAAAACATACTTGACAACAACATAATCTCATATTCACTTAGGACTTTCCCAAAATTACAATACATTGTGCCATGTGCACCCTTTCATACTTTTGACATGGGACAGAATCAGACTTACACTCAGAAGCATTACATAATTACAATACTACATAGTCTCAAAGCGGGCTCTACAACAATGGACAACAACAACAACTTAGTGAATCCACAAAATGAGTAACTCTATTTCTATTTATGTTGCTCCCTTTTATAGCTTTCTCTGCTCGGGAGCTCTATCTCTGTCAACTCTTCTCCATTCCTTCTATTGAATAACAATATCACACACTTATGCTACCTGCCTGCATCCATGTATCCTTTTTGGAATCGGGTCAATCTTAACTGCCTCACCAACTCATATTTTGTCAGCTCCACATTCCCTTATGCTACTGGCAATGATCATTCTGGGATATTTCTCAATGATTCATTTATTGATTCCAGTGTACATCTTCTTGATTTATGGTGCGCTTCTCAAAAATCAGACCGTCATGCATTTGGTAGACTTTGGACTTAGCATGCAATATCAAAACTCAGTCCGACATGCTACTTATCAATCCTCATGCATTAGCTTGGGCACACACAAAATTGGAATGGGTGTGCATAATTTCATTTGTACGCATGCACGCAAGATTAACCCAAAACTTTGGGTGCCAACAATATGTAATCTTTAGGCTCCCATTGATCTCCTACAATTTGGGCCTTCCAAGAGAAAGTTATGGTGAAATTACCAAAACCTATTGTTTTTTCCCTATTTCAAGAGAGCAAACTGGTACAAATTGTCACTTTTCCAGTGTTATTTAGTTTGTCCCATACCACTCCATTTGGAACTTAGAATCTTCAAATGTATTTGTTTTGTAAAATCACTTTTTTAAGTCTAGTCCAAGGACCAGCAAACACCCTAACTTGTATGAAATGTAATTCCAAAAATATGGTGAACCGGGTTTTAAATTTTTTATCTAATGTACTTCAAACTTTCCTCTATCAACCTTGAAATTTGCATGCAATCCTAATTATCCAAAAAATGTTAGGACGAAAATGGTAAGATGGTTAATTTGAATGATCCAAACAAAGGATCATCTTCTCTAATACCAAATTATATGGCCCAAATAGCCAAATAAGCATTAAAAAGACCCAAATTAATAATTCCACACCTAAATCAAATGAAAGAATGAATGAATAAGAAGCGTCTCTAAGGGGTAAACCTCTGATCAAAATATATCAAATGCACAATACAAGATGATCATTTAAATGGGTCTCCTTTATGTATGTTATGTTGGTTATGGAGCCTAATTATCTTCCTGATTCAGAGGTCTTTCTTTTCATCTGTGTTTATACCCCATGAAGACTATACACCATGGAAGATTGTACCACCCTCCACGCGGGCGAGTTGCAGGGAGGACTTGCCCCCCTATAGGGTCCTAGGGTATCTTCCTCTTGGATGGGGGGTCTAGGGGCTAGCGAGGGCTCGGGGGATAATCCCTCGAAGGAAAAATTGTCTTGTAAATGTATATTGTAATTTCATAGTAAATATGTATCGTTCATTATAAGGTCGTAGATCTGACAGTAGAATTTATGTTAGGGTTTTTTTCCCTAGAAGGAAACACTCTTTTATGAGGGAATTATATTGTTTTTATATTATCGTGAATATTGTATTCTGAGAGAGGATACTGTGAGATAAAGAAGGGGAATTTACAGCGGGTGTGTTGTAGGTTGTATCCCTTCATTTGTTGGATAATAATAAAGGAAGGACATGGCAATTTCTCTAGTGGACGTAGCCCACATTGGGTGAACCACATATATCTGTGTCTTTATTTTATTATGTATCTTTTTGTGTTTTATTTCCGCATTTTTTTTATTTTATTACTCTACGATCTTGTTTTTCTAACAACTGGTATCAGAGCAAAAGGTAACTCATAGGATAAGAGGGTTCCTATTTTGAGTGGGAGCAATGGCGGAAGATGGAAAGTTTAGGGTCGAGAAATTTAACGGCCAAAACTACCAGTTATGGAAGATGCAAATGGAAGATTATTTAAATCTGAAGGATCTATTCCTACCATTGGGCGGAATAGCAAAGAAGTCAATGACCATGGAGGAAAAAGAATGGGATGTTCTTGACAGAAAGGCACTAGGAACTATACGGCTGATCCTAACAGCATCGGTGGTTTTAAATATTTCAAAAGAAAAGACAATGAAGGAGTTGATGAACGCATTGGCTAAACTGTATGAAAAACCATCGACATCCAATAAGGTATTTCTAATAAAGAGATTATTTAATATGAATATGTTAGAAGGTGGGTCTGTTGCAGATCATTTAAATGAATTTAATACGGTTACTAATCAGCTAAGTTTTGTAAAAGTGGACTTTGATGATGAGGTCAGGGCCCTTCTAATCATGTGTTCATTGCCAGAAAGCTGGAATGGCTTGGTCATGGATGTAAGTAACTCTGTCTCTGGTTCAAACACTCTAAAATTTGATGATGTTTTTGGTGTTATCCTTAGCAAGGAAATGTGATGGAAAATCACAGGTGAGACATTAGGTAATGTGTTAATTGTGGAGAATAGAGGAAAGGTCCCAAGGAACCATGGGAATTCTAGGAAGGGAAGATCCAAATCCAGACTTGGAAAGATAGAATGTTGGAATTGTGGGAAGAAAGGACATATGAAGAAAGACTGCAGAGCTCCAGAGAAACAAAGAGCTGGACAAGAAGAGAAAAATCAAGAAGCAAATGTAAAAGGTGATGTGTTACAAGATGCTTTGATCCTTTCTATAGATAATATTTATGAGTCTTGGGTAGTAGATTTAGGGGATTCATTTCATGCCACACCCCATATGAAACATTTTCTAGATTATGTTCAAGGTGATTTTGGACAGGTTCCTTGGGTGATGATGCACCATGAAAAATTGTTGGAATGGGTAAGGTACAAATAAAGAAAAAGAATGGAAAGAAATGGTTGTTGAAAGAGTTAATACATGTTCCATATCTAAGGAAAATCTAATTTCAACAGGGTAGTTGGAAATTGAAGGTTGTATATCCATATTTATAGATAAGGCGTGGAAGGTCACCAAAGGATCACTAGTGATAGAAAAAGGAGAGAAGGTAGGTACATTGTATTTATATACCAGTAATATTGACTCTTCTATCTCTTTAGTTTATGTAGGAGTGGATACAACATTGTGGCATCATAGGCTTGGACACATGAGTGAGAAGGGGGTGCACATACTTCACAAAATAAATTTGTTACTAGATCTTAAACAAATTGATTTGGATTTCTGTGAGCACCGTGTTTATGAAAAACATAAGACAGTCAGATTTCTCAGAGTCATATAAGAAAAGAAGAGTGGAAGGTTAGAGCTTGTACATACATATGTATGGGGACCAACTCAGGTACCATATCTTGGTGGATCTCATTATTATGTTACTTTTATTGATGATGCAACTAGAAAAACTTAGGTTTATTACATTCGACAAAAATATGATGTTTTTGATACTTTTAAGAAATGGAAAGCTTTGGTTGAGAATGAGACAGGAAAAAGGTTGAAGTGTCTCATATCATACAATGGAGGCGAATATTGCAGTAAGGAGTTTGATGATCACTGTTCATACCATGGGATTCATAGAGAGAAAACAGTTCGAGGAACACCACAAGAAAATGGTGTGTCAAAAATGATGAACAGGACAATCATGGAGCGTGCAAGGAGTATGAGATTGCATGTTGGGTTGCCCTTACAGTTTTGGGTAGATGTTGTAAATAATGATGTTTACTTAATAAATAGAGGACCTTCAATCTCTTTGGATGGTGGCATTCCAGAGGATCCATGGACAGGTAAAAAGGTAAACTATTCATTTTGTAAGACTTTCAGTTGTGAAGCATTTGTCCATATTAATAAAGAAAATAGAACAAAGCTTGAAGCAAAATCCAAGAAGTGTACCTTTATTGGATACAGTCTTAATAATTTTGGTTATCACTTATGGGATTATGAAAATCACAAAATCATTAGAAGTAGAGATGTCATATTCAATGAAAAGGTCATGTACAAAGATTAGTTGCAGGGAAAGAAGTAGGAAAAAGAAAAACCAGAATACACAGTTCTTAATGAGATCACAGAAAAAGAAATTCCAAAGGCGCTAGAAAATCAAAATGTACAACAACGGGAGCAGTAAGTAACTCAAACTCCTGCAAGAGTTGTTATAAGATCTATTAGGTTAAGTAGACCCCCTGAACGATACTCTCCTTCATTGTATTATTTATTGTTGACCGATTCTGGTGAACCAGAAAGTTATGAAGAGGCAATGCAGGTAGACACTAAAAGGAAGTGGGAGCAAGGCATGAAAGAGGAAATGGATTCCTTGGTAAATAACCAGACTTGGGACTTGGTTTAGTTTCTTGCGGGAAAAAGAGCATTGCAGAATAAATGGGTTTACATGTTGAAGGAAGAAGATGGAGGCAAAAAGTAGTACAATGCTAGACTTGTTGTAAAGGGGTTTGCACAAAAGAAATGTATATATTTTGATGAAATATTTTCTCCTGTTGTTAAAATGACTTCAATTAGGACTATTTTAAGTCTTCTAGCAGTAGAAGACTTGCATCTTGAACAGTTAGATGTAAAAACATATTTTCTCCATGGGGATTTGGATGAAGATATTTATATGCAACAGCCACAGGGGTATGAGGTCAAATGGAAGGAAAATTTGGTATGCATGTTGAAGAAGAGATTGTATGGCCTAAAGCAAGCTCCAATTCAGTGGTATTTGAAGTTTGACAGGTTTATGATTGAACAAGGTTATAGTAGATGCCATTATAATCAATGTGTTTATTTTAAAAGGCTAGAAAATGAAAGCTATATTATCTTGTTGTTGTATGTAGATTTCATGCTCATTGCAGGGTCTAATATGAAAGATATAAATGTGCTCAAGAAGAAATTAGCTAATTCATTTATGATGAAGGATTTGGGTGTTGCAAATAAAATCCTTGGTATGAGAATAACAAGAGACAGGAAAAATCAAAAATTGACATTGTCTCAGGGTGAGTACATAGAGAAGGTGTTGGAGAGGTTTAGAATGCAGAATGCAAAACCAGTTAGTACACCTTTGGTCAGCCATTTCAAAATAACCAACGAAATGTGTCCCAAGACACAAGAGGAGATAGAATACATGTATAGGGTCCCTTATTCATCAGCAGTTGGCAGCTTGATATATGAGATGGTTTGCACAAGACCATATATTGCACATGCAGTGGCAGTTGTGAGCAGGTATGAACAATCTAGGTAAAGAACATTGGGAGGCAGTAAAGTGGATTCTTGGGTATTTGAGAGGTACTTCTACTCATGCATTATGTTTTGGAGGTTCAGACATTGTTCTACGGGGATATGTTGATTCATATATGGTAGGTGATAAAGATAGCAGGAGAAGCACCATAGGGTATGTTTTTATTGTAGGTGGAATAGCAGTAAGTTGGATTTCGAAACTGCAAATGATTGTTTCACTTTCAACAACATAGGCAGAGTATGTTGTTGCTACAGAGGATAGTAAAGAGATTATTTGGTTATATAGGTTTATGGAGGAATTGGCAAAGAAGTAGGAGAATAGAAGGTTGTACTTTGATAGTGAGAGTGGCATTCATCTTGCAAATAAATCAACCTTCCATTCAAAGACTAAGCATATACAACCCAGGTACCATTTCATATGATATGTCTTGGAATACGGACATTTGAAGTTGGAAAAGATACATACTAGCCAGAATCCTGCAGATATGTTAACAAAGGGAGTAATCACGGAGAAACTGAGTTCCTGCTCAGTTTCAGTTGGCCTTCAAGCATGAAAGTGAATATGAGAAATTTTTTAGGTCGAAGGTGGAGTATAGTCCAGCATGTACAAAAGCAGTGGAGTTGTTGTGATCAGCCTCCAAGTGGGAGATTGTTGGTTTTGGAGCCTGATTATCTTCCTGATTCAGAGGTCTTTGTTTTCAGTCATGTTTATACCCCATGAGGAATGTACACCCCTCCACACGGGGGGGTTGCATGGGGGGCTTGCCTCCCCTTCAGGGTCCGGGGAGCTCATCCCCCTGGATGGGGGGTCTGGGGGCCAACAAGCCCCCAGTGGGGGTTTGGGGGCAGTGTCCCCCGATGGGGGTTCGGGGCCGAAGCCCCCAAAGGAAAAATTTCCTTGTAAATGTATATTGTAATTTCACAGTAGTTATAGACCATTCATTATAAGGTCGTAGATCTGACAGTAAAAGTTGTGTTAGGGTTTTTTTCCCTAGAATGCAACCCTCTTTTATGAGGGAATTCTATTGTGGTTGTGTATTATCGTGAATATTGTATTCTGAGAGAGGAGATTGTGAGAGAAAGAAGAGGAAGTTACACCAGGTGTGTTGTAGGTTGTATCCCTTCACTTGTTGGATAATAATAAAGGAATGACCTGGCAATTTCTATGGTGGACATAACCCACACTGGGTGAACCACGTATATCTATGTTTTTATTTTATTGTGTATAGTTTGTGTTTTATTTCCACATTTGTTTTATTTTATTGCTCTGCGATCCTATTTTTCTAACATATTATAGGAGACAAGGGGTACAATTAAAAATAATGAGCCAACCAATAATCACATTAATAATATTAAAACAGCAATGTAAAGATCCAATCACTATGGGCTTAAAATATAGACTAAAATGAACATGAGTATATCACCCCTGTCACTTGTTGGTTCAATTGGGGAAATCGAAGATTCTCCAACACCCACTAGTCCATACTTGCATAGGGGTATTGTACAAGGTTGAGGACAAGATTGTCCTCACTATCCAACATATTGAACACTGCATAACCCACTATGTAACATAGTATGATCTCATTCCCTCTCTTGGGAAACATCATACTCCATTAATGCATGCATGTAGTGGTCAATGAATATCCATGGTAACTATTAAATATAGGCCAAGGCATTGGAAACCTCTCAAAAAATAAACAAAAAAGATTTGATTCATATGGGGAGACTTGCATCCCATTGGTCCTAGAGTAGTGATAAGGAAAACACTCATACATCCTCATGCTAGAATATGTAACATTTGTTTGTCCTCTAAAAACTTGGAAGTCATTGGGTGTAGTTGCTTCACCACTGGAATACTTCATCCCACATGTCAATTGATTCCATACAAGAACCCCATGCAAATTCAATATCTCAAGGAATTGGATAGAATGTTTCCCCCTCCTAGATAATCCAGAGATAAAATAAACATCCTCCAACGAGGTTGTACCACATTTATGGCCCAACCTTGAATGCCTACCGACTGTGATCCCAACAATGGATCAACTAAATCATAAAATCATTATTTCCTTTAAGGGATGTAGCCTCCTCACAAAACATGAGGTCAATCTCCATCAAGAGAGAACATGTGGCCTCTAAATTAGGGTGTCAGAATATCTCTTGTGTGCCTGGAAAGGTCGCACCACCAAATAATTTGCTTATAATCCCTTTTCTTGTGTATAATTCACACGCAAATTTCATTATCAAAATATATAAATCCAAGATCAATTTGTTCAAAAAACAACATTGATATGATTCATTCAATATGGAATTTAAATCTAGTGCTCTAAAAAATACAAACTACATCATTGCCTTTGATATAGGTACACATAGGTGCATTTATAATAATAACATAAAAACAAGTGCATTGATCTTGGTGCATCACAAATGATGCAAAATCAATGAGTGTGATGTGCTTTGATATGTACAACACACTTTTATGTTTTCAATGCATGTTATCCACCTCGTTANACATAGGTGCATTTATAATAATAACATAAAAACAAGTGCATTGATCTTGGTGCATCACAAATGATGCAAAATCAATGAGTGTGATGTGCTTTGATATGTACAACACACTTTTATGTTTTCAATGCATGTTATCCACCTCGTTAACGTTGCATTCTAATCAACATGAGTGGACCATGGGAGAATTGTTTGTTTGGACATTGTGATGCACTGATGTGGTCAAGATGCATCGTTGACAGGGTGAAGAATAGGATACGAAAAATAGAATGGTGCATTGTATTAATTCAAGCACACCATGCACAGTGCTCTAGGCTCTTTTGAACTATTTTTTATGCACCAATGTAGTCTACTTGCATTGTAGATGGCATGTCCAATCAACTTAAAGGCACCAAGTAATGTAGGTCGTCTACTACTTTATCTCTCTAGTGCATTTAGGATGACCTGACACCTTATGTACAATGTGTGTGGAAACATATCAAATCATGTATGTGTTACACACCTAAATGTCTCACTTAAGTGTCATAAGTGTTGTATGCACCTTATCAAGAGTTGTATGCACCTTACTAAGTGTCGCATGCACTTTATCAAGTGTTGTATGCACCTTACTAAGTGGCACACTCCCTTTATCAAGTGTTGTATGCACCTTACTAAGTGTCACATCCACTTTATCAAGTGTCGTATGCACCTTACTAAGTGTCGAATGCACTTTATCAAGTGTCACAAGAACTTTGTTATCACATAAAGTTACAATGGGTCAAGGGTCAAAAAACATTTTAGTTGATGATTTTGAGTCATAGGTTTTCATTAAATTCTATGTTTCTAGACCCCTTTGCTATAGTCATTTTTCAATTTTGATGTTAAAAAACTAAGATTAGTTTTGTCTTTGGTCTAGAGTAATTGGGTTATGCCTTGCTATCATAACAAGTCGGATAAATCTTTCATGAGTCACATCTTTCCATTCCTCCATCATCACCCTGACATGTCACCTCCTCCATGTTGTACTCAGACCCTTCCTTTGTCACCTTTACCCTTTAAGATGTCAAATCAATTTTGATCTATACACTGCCAACTCACTAGGAAAGTTTTCAGTGTTTTCAAAAGGTACACCATTCGTTCATTGCCATCATTACATTTATGGGGCGTGTAAACTGAAGATATCCTTTTTTTAGAGCTGTTTTTTAAACCAATATCCCAGGGATTATGTCATAAGTGCTTTTAATTTTTTTTTCCAAGTGTACAAATCATTTTTTCAACTCGGCGTTGTGAACTGGTGCTACATACAGGCGTTACAAACTGGGCATTGTGAACTGGATGAAGAAGACGAGTTGAAGGTTGGGCTACTTGCAGACACCATTATGCAACCCCAAAGATACCAACTTTCAACTCAAGGCCACCATGAAAATTTTCACCTTATTTGAAGGTAGGGAAAGGGCTTGTTAGTTGTTTTTCCTTTTAGGCATTACGAACTGGTGATAGGCGTTGTGAACTGTCTTATTTACTTGCTGACAATTTCCCAAACCCATTTTGATGTGCTCTGAAACTTTCTCATTGAACCTTAAGTATCCATGGATTTACGCCACCTTTCCCACCAATCCATTTCACATGTTTTTCTTATCTTTCCCAAGTGTTGCAAAACCCTTACTCTGGCGTTGCGAACTTTGTGCAACAAACCCAGCGCTGTGAACCCTTTGTTCCAACACCTTCTACAAAAACCTATCTTCAACAAGTTCACAAACTTAATTACACTCCTATCTGGTCTGCAATGTAAAATTGTTCACCTGTGAAGTCAACCTGAGTTTTGGAAGAGAATAGTGATGTGGTGAACAAGACTTGTCTTGCAACGATCTATTATGGTATCCCTTCATGATATTTTTAGTAGTATTCCCTTCATCTTCTTGAATAAAAGATACCTTGTATTATTCCTCGAGGTCAAATGAGCTGAGAAACACAAAGGTTTTATACAGAACTAGCCTATTGGGAAAGTTTATCCATTAAAACCCTAATCATTTGTTTTCCCTATTTTACCTCTAGCATCATTAACTCTTGTGGTAAGGTTTTTCTTCAAACAACATTAATGGATACTCCACAGTAAAGGAAGGCTCACAAAGGAGGGGGAATTGTGAGAATAGAGCCCTACAACATGCAACTTTTTCTTATTCTAAAACCTTGATCAGGGAAGTTTTCCAAAGAGTAGGTTGCATTATTTTTTGTCACAAAATGCAGAGAGGGCACCCAGAGGTAGTTAGGGAGTTTACACTTAATTTTGATGGGACCAAAACTAAGGTTGGGATATTGGAGTTTGAGGTATCTAAATTATCCATCTTTGCAGCAACTGAGATACCTAACACTGGTCAGAGATGGTTCAAGGCCATGACCCTGAATGTTGCTTTCTCCAAGGAATTCCTCAAACCATAATACCAAGGGAACAAATTGTCAAAGGGAGTGCCCATGAACCATATGTTGAAGGGTTTTGATAAGATGTTCAAGGTTATTCAAATATATTTCACCTGTGAAGGGAGATTTAACATGATATATCAATACCATATAAGGCTTCTGCTACACTTCACAGGTAAAGATGCCACGAATCTCCCTTTCTACTTGTTTAGAAGTATTGGAAAAATGTCTGACATGGTTCAAGATAAATCAAAAGAAGTTGATACAAGGGTATTATATTCAGGCCTTATAAAGATGTTGGTAATGGAGGAATTGAGAAATAAAAGAATTGATTGGGAAGCATTCATTACGTCTTCACACTTCCAGCTTAATGTTTCTCCCACTCCACAATATAAAGTGCAAAGTCCTCTTCATATTGAAAAGACGGTAGATTCATAAATGAACAAGAAAAGAAAGAGCACTAAGACTGCTAGAGATGATAAAGCAACAAAGGATAATGAAGGAGGAGGACCTTCATAGTATTCACAGAGAGAAGCTCCACCTATGCTAGATCATAGTCCAGTAAAGGTTCCTTCAACTAAAGCTACATGTTTGAGAGGAAGGAAGTTGGTGTTTCCTTCACCCAGTACAGCCGACAAGGTCAAAGTTAGGAGGCCTCTTACTAGAGCAGCAACCAAGCAAGAGATCCCTGTGAAAAATGATGCAGCAGGAGTTTTAGCCCAAAGGAAAGGTAAATCCATAGCTACTAAAAATATTGTTGAAATCATTGGCATCGCCACTCCTCAAAAAGAGACCAGACATACTTTTAAGAGGCTCAAAAGACAGCTTAAAGAGGTAAGGATTGAAGTTGATGAAATGAAGAAGGGGGAGTTGGTTGCAAATAAGAAGCTTAATGAACTCATGGAAATGTACCATGAAACTATTGACAAAGCCAGATTTATATCCAAAAGGTTTCGGCCCCTCCACAGGCAGATCAAAAACTTGTACAAACAGAACAGAGATTACCAGGAACAAATCAGAAAGCTAAATATAGAGTTGCAACCTTTCAAAGAAGAGATAGACAAGAGAAATATGGATGTGTTAGCCAAACTTGATACCAGAAGAAGCTCTAGAGTTAGAAAATAAAGAAGATGAATTTCCTTAAAACAATATCAGTTTTGACAGGTTCATGTTTATGCATTTTTTAAATTTTTGAGGATGGTTATGCCTTATAAATCAAATTTAAGTTTGGGATGATCTCTTCAAGTCATATACTATATTTTAGGTTGATTACAATAGTTGAAGCATTGAAGATAGTTTTTGGGATGTTTTTGGGAATCGTGAAATGCAATGAGCTGCTACAAGAAAGTTTGTAGCGCCTAGCGCAACGAACTGGCTGATACAGGCTGGTGTTGTGAACTGTGTTGCGAACTCTTGTTCTGGAGGTTTTGAAGGAATAATGAGTTCTCGGATGGTTAGATTAAAGCATGAAAGTTGTCTAAGGGTTGGTTTTAAACTAGGAGGCCACCTTCCAAAGGAATATGTGCTCAAAGGGACACTTCATCAACAATAAATAAATGTTAAGGACGTTGCCAACATTAGCCTAGATTTTAGCATTTTTGTTATTTTATATTATCCACTTGTTTCCACGCCTCTTTAAGAGCACAGAGATCCTAGGATAAGGTTTTTATTTGGATTGTAAAGTTGTCATTAACAGTCTAGACTATAAGATAGGCATAGCAAGACTGAGAAATGTTCAAATGATTGAGATGAGACTCATATTTTGATGTTGTGAATGTAACAAAGACATCTCTGATTTTATGTACTAGACTTGAGAATTTTTGGCTAACAGAAATTAGTCTTTTTCCCTTATCATATTGTTTCTATCTTACTCTAATTTGCAGTCTATTGAAGGTTTCGATTGATCTATTGTATCTGTATTGCAATGAAGGATTTGTTGTGATGTTGTTTATGATTTTATAAGAGTTTCCCTTTTGATTAAATAAGTTCTTGTTTCATAAGGTTTTCTTCATATATCTACTAGTATTACCATATGTAAATGGTAGATATATTTCACCTTTCTTACTGAAGTCTTTCCCCTATTCATCTTATTCTTTAAACCCTGATCTAAGTTACTCAAAACCTCATTTGCTAGTGCATTTTATCTGGAACTTACTGTGATTGACATTGTTTTACTGAGTTTTTATCCATTTGCCACCTTATCATAAAAAATTATCTTTAACCCTATTGATGGGTGTTGAGCTTACACTTTAGCAGTCAAAGTGTGACTTTTAGTGATAACACACTTTATTAAGTGTCGCAACTTTATTACCATGTGAGAAAATTTCTCATAATCTCTAGTCATTGTAGAGGAGAAAAACTCGTCATAAGATGGTTGAAACAATGCCTTTTACCTTGATATTTTGACCATTTTAAAGGTCAACACTCCCTTGCTCATGTATATGGAGCATTGAACTCTTGTCAACGCTCCCCTTCCCATGTATAGGGAGTGTTTTCAATTCCCTATGCTCAATGCTGGGGGAGAGTTGAAGTGGTTAGAGGGAGTTATGGCTAGCCCACCTTATTATAAGGGTTAGTGTTATCGGGCTAGTTTTTAAGTGCGAACACAAATCAATCCCCGTAGCTTCACTACGAAACTAGAACAAAACAAGACAGTACACTACTCTTTCCTTAGATTTCAATTATCAAATGAGAAATGGATCTAGAACATACCTTTTAAATATAGAAAATCCGACTTCGCCAATGCAATCCAAGTTCCATCGTAAGGCTTATGGAGAAATATCTACAAAGAAACACAATTCAACGAAGACAAGAATAACAGAGTCTATTTGATATGAAACTATGTACGTGATCAAGGAATCATACAATATGAACAAATAACATTCATATAGGAAAGAAAAGTATATCTGTATTAAATAATGTGGAAGAAAGATACAACCAAATGCCTTGATGTTGTCAGGTTCCTTCCAACAGTTCCTTGCTTCCCACACACTTCTTGTTCCAAGGATTCTGAGACCATGGATCTAATAGCTACTCACAATCTATCTTGACAAAGAAAAGCTCAAAGCCAATATACAAGATCCAAAAACTCCAAGCTACAAAAACCAAGCTCAATCCAACTAACTTTCTCCATGAGAGCTCCTCTCCTTTTATAAGCTGAAGAGGATAAGGTAAGGAGGTTATGATGATCCCACTAAATCATGAAAGTGTGTAAGATCCAAACCGTTCGGAGGCCACCTCACCATAGAAGCTTCTCCTTCTAGAAGCATCGAGAAGATGCTCGTTTTTCCCACGTACAGGAATTTCCATACCCTAGCTATAGAGAAGCATGCGGAAACTCCGCAACCTAGCTATAGAGAAAGGTGTGGAAATCAGGTAGAATAGGTGTGCAAGATAACTTTCCAAAGCTGCAAACAAACATAGAATCTTGAGTTAAGAAGCAGTGAAATCCTTTCGATGTTTGTTTTACGAGTCCAAAGAAAGAAAACTCATGGGTTTTTCATATTTAGAGAGTCTTAAAAACACTTAAAGAGAACTCTCTCAGTTCCTTTTTCATAAAGTATTCTAATGAGACTGAAAAAGAGATAAATTGTCGCTCAACAAACGTGCTTTCTAATACTTTAACGAGCGTGAAAAGAACAAGATCGCTTGGCAATCTTTTCATGTTTAGAGAGTCTGAAAAGAGCTTAAAGGGAACTCCAAGAGGTTCCTTTTTCGTATAACCTTTATGAGTTCGAGAAAGTGATAAAAGTATACTCGGTTACATTCTCACGTATTTACGAGCACGAGAAAGAACAAAGACTAAGCTCGGTAACCTATTCTTATGTATTTATGAGCATGAGAAAGAACAAAGACTAAGCTCGGGGTTGTTTTCATTTTTACGCAAGCTTTAAAACAAAACAAAACTATGCTTGGGATAGATTTTATTTTTACTCAAGCTTAAAAACTAAACAAAACTATGTTTGGACCCGGTTTCATTTTTACACAAGCATGAACTAGAGGAAAATATGCTTGAAATAGGTGGTTTCATTTTTACACAAGCTTGAACCATAGAAAACTATGCTTGGACTTCCCACCACATAACATAGGGATGGTCGGTACTTATCCCCCAGCTTAAGAAGCTAGCTTCTCAACTTCACCATGAAGTCCAGAGGCTGAAATCATTGCCCCCCAAGCTTCGATTCGTCCATCGACATAAGAGGATGAATAGAAGCTTCAAATACTAGACGTAACAAAGTACTTGACTTAATCAAAGAGGGGGAAAAACTATTTCATTTTTTAACGAGCTTGACACAGAAACAAGAACTATTCTCATGAATCTAGGTTCAATCCTTAGACCTCTATTTCATTTTTTTACGAGCTTGACACGGAAAAGAGAACTACGCTCGTAAGCTCTATTTCATTTTTTAACAAGGTTGCTACAGAGATGCAAAAAATATCCTCACAACTGGTTCCATTTTTTAATGAGCTTGAAATCAGAAAACTATGCTCAAGGCTGGTTTCATTTTTTAATGAGATTGAAATCAAAAAACCATGCTCAAAGCTGGTTTCATTTTTTAACGAGCTTGAAATCAGAAAACCATGCTCAAAACTCTCTTCTTGATCACGACTTCCAATAGGATAATGCTCTGGAAGGACACCATGTCAAGGGACAAAACTCGGTCATGGCTTCCAAGAGATCTTCATTGGATGGAAGAAACATACTCTAGAAGTAACAAATGTCAAGGGTTGCGATAGGGGTAAGGAGGTCAGGTTCCAATAGCCCTACCGAATATATCGCTATGTCAACTACCGGATCCAAGTCATAAGAGACTGAGCTTACAGTGAGAGGTTCATCTTCATCGGCAAGTGAAAGCATGGGAGACAATGCCACATAATTGACCTGTGGCAAGGGTGATATCGTCTACATATAAGAATCGTTTAGGTATTTCATTGAGTTGATGGTTAAGTCAGGGCCAACAAAGGAAATTTGATCAATAGTCACCATTCTTCCATCGTGTTGGAAATATATCACACGAAAAAGAGTGGACACAATAGCTTTCATGGCATAGACATAATCTTGCCCAAGGAGTAAATCGAAATCCAAGGGGTCTTGGACTACCATGACATCAACAAAGATAGTTTTTCCTCCCAAAGTTATGGGAAACTGAGGAAGGATCCCTAAAGGGTGACTTGTTCTTTTGTTAAAAGCAAACAAAGTCTAGGTAACCAACAGAAGCTGAGGATAACCCAAAGCTTGCCAAGCAAGAGAGGAAAAAATACTAACGAACGAACCTTCGTCTATAAGCGTCTGAGGAACGTCCCGACCACAAACTTGTATTGTAATCTTGAAATGAATGTGAGAGGGAATATGAGGTCCAGTTAGCACGCCCCAATCAAAAAGGATGGCCTCATTACTTGGAGGAGGTTCCAGGGGAGAAGGAGGAAATCCCCCTAGCATGGTAGATTATGTATCAACAAGAAAAACATGGGAAGCATCGGGTTTACTCTCGAGTGGGAGAGTAGGATCGACCGATGACGACATCAGATCGACCACTTGGGATACATTCTCCAAAGGGATAATGGGGTCGATAGGTGGAAACGGATCGACCGCTTGGGTGACACTCTCTAATGGGAGAGTGGGATCAACCAAAGATGGGTTCAGATCGACCACTTGGGTGACACTCTCTAATGGGAGAGTGGAATTGATCGAAGATGGTATCAGATCGACGACTTTGTCAACTGGTTCAACTAAGGAAGTGACCAGATTGATGACATGATCAACCGAATTAACCGATGAAAGGACCGGATTGATCATTCCATCAACTATAGGTGGGTTGAGAGTAAGCTTGTGATAAGCAGCTGGAAGTTGAGGCTGAGAAACAGTCATGTCCTCTAGTAATTTTGAGGATTCATCCATATGAGGGAAAAAGTGAGTTAGATGACTCCCTTTGCATAACATACATGGGAACTCGACTCTACTTTTCTTGTTCCCAATTGTATCTTGACTAGTTGATGGGAGGTCATCAGCATGTTGTTCAGAGCCTGACGACACGGGTTGGTGAGGGTGTGTAGACCATGCTTCTATAACCTTGGATAGACTAGGGAAATCCTTAAGAATATGGCTACCCTTACAAAGCATGCAAGGGTACTTGGGCTTACGAGTTGTTTGGGTGATCTTAGCATCATCAACACTCCTAGCACGATTATCGGTAACTGGTGGTTTTCCAACATGTCCAGCAGTGGTTGGAATTTTGGACCCTTTTGTAAATTCTAACTTTGTACAATATCTATTGCAAACAAATATTCAGAAAAGAACAGAAAATATACAATGGCAAATACAAACATTACACAGAGATTTTTACCCTGGAAACCCAAACCGATAAAACCAACATATTCTATATTCATTCATTGTGTTACAATGTTTACAATACGAAATACATATAGGAGCCAGCGTCATCCAAAACCCTAACCCAATGACCTAGATTAGTCCAAAACCCTAATTCCTTAATCGAAAATAGAAAAACCATCGGCAAAAACCATGTGCTGAAAAACCACCTAAATACATGACATGTTTCCCGAGGCAAGTGTCATGTTTCCCGAGGCAGAAAATTATTTTTTTCGGGGGCGTTGCCCCCGAACCCCCCTCCACGCCCAGTGCATACGCTCAGACACTACTACTCGTGCAAAGAATATAACACATACCCAACATTCTCTCACTTGTTGTTTTCTTTGCATACAGGGGGTTACATGATTACATAGTCAACAATGCCCATGGATCCTTTACACCAAGAGAACTTCTCAGTGCTCACAAATTTTGTTAATGAGTCTGCAACATTCTTCAAAGTGTCTGCCTTCATCAATGATACTTTATTTTCTTCAATCATGTCTCACACAAAGTGATATTAAACATCAATGTGCTTTGTCTTTGAATGATAAGTAGGGTTCTTCGCCAGAAAAATTGCACTCTGACTGTCACACTCTATCCTTACAGCTTGTTGTACCAACCCAATACTTTAACACAATCTTTGTAACCATAATGCTTCCTTACTTGCATGAGTGGTTGCCATGTATTCAACTTCTGTAGTTGAAAGTGCCACTACAGCCTGTCTTTTTCTCATCCAACTTATTGCTCCTCCAAACAGTTTAAACACATACCCGCTTGTAGATCTCCTACAATCTAGATCTCCAACCTAGACTGCATCCACAAAGCTATGTATATCCACCACTCTATCCAATTTCAGTCTTCCTTCGTAGCACAATCCATAGCTAGCAGTGCCATGCAAATACTTGAAAACCCTTTTTACTGTTGTCCAATGTTCCTTCCTTGGTTTTGATATATACCTGCTCAAAACTCCCACTGCATGTGCAATGTCCGATCTAGTATAGACCATTGCATACATCAAACTTCCAACTTCACTCACATATGGAACATGAGACATGTCCTCCTCTTCTTCGTGTGTCTTGGGACATTGATCCGCAGATAACTTTACACCAACAAGAATAGGAACCTTGACCGGTTTACATTCCTACATATTAAACCTCTGCAATATTGTCTCGACATATTTTCTATGATTTAACCAGAGTTTCCTCCTTTTTCGATCTCTTTTAATTTCCATGCCCAAAATGAAATTTGAAGCACCAAGATCCTTCATGTCGAATTTAGAGGACAACTAAGTTTTCACATCCTGGATAATCTCCTTGTTGCTTCCTATCAGCAACATGTCATCCACATATAAGACCAAATAAATCAAATGATCACCAATTAATTTAGAATACACACAGTGATCTTCTTTGCTTCTTGTGAAGCCAAGTCCCAACATATAAGTATCAAATTTTTTATACCACATTCTTGGTGATTGTTTTAAACCATACATGGACTTTTTCAGCTTGCATATCAGCTCCTTCTTTCCTTTCACAACATAACCTTCTGGTTGCTTCATATAGATTTCTTCTTCCAGATCCCCATGCAGGAATGTTGTCTTCACATCCATCTGTTCTACATCAAAATCAAATGCAACAGCAACAGATAACAGAAATCTTATAGAGGTTAACTTGGCAACTAGAGAAAAAATCTCACCAAAATTAATTCCCTCAACCTGGGAATAACCCTTTGCTACTAACCGAGCTTTGTATTTCTCCACTTTTCCTTCTGCATTCATCTTATTTTTAAATACCCATTTGCTACCAATGGGTTTTCTTCCAGTTGGCAACTCCACTAGATCCCAAGCCTCATTCTTATCCAAAGATGCCATTTCTTCTTCCATGGCCCTTTTCCAGAGATTTCCATCCTCTGAATCCACTGCCTCCCTGACAGTTCTAGGATCATC
>ML790373.1:175506-187823 GCA_009831015.1 Picea engelmannii | reverse complement strand
AGGAGTCAAGCATTTAGTAAATTTATTATCTTCAAGAGAAATTATTTCCTTAGGCTTATAGAGCTCATTTTGCAAGAAATCACAGATGCTTTTATCATCGGGAAAGACCCACCAAGATTCCACATTGTTAGGAAGATGAGGTCCATATAACGACAAGAATGTACAATCGTGTTTTTGAGGAAGTAATTGTCTTGTAGGAGAAGCTGCAAAAATAACTAACCTATCAACAATAGAATTCAAGTCCCTTTTAATATGAGTGATGTTTAAAGACAATAGATTTTGGATCAATGCTCAAACAACTTGGGTGTATCTTTTTAGTAACCTGTTAGTAGGAGTATAAATTTTTCGTACCAAATTGACAACAAGTTCCGAGTCTCCAAAAATTGTAAGATGACCACAATCTAAATTATAAGCATTTTCAATGCCTAACAATAAGGCTTCAAATTCAATTACATTATTTGTACAAGAAAATTCAAGTCTATAAGAAAAATTATGAATTTCGTCTACATGTGAATATAAGACAATGCTTGCCCCATTACCTTCATTTGAAAATGCACCATCAAAGTGCATATGCCACATACCGTCTTCATAATCATAGAGTTGCTCGAGAGAATTGTCATCTTCATCATTGAAAATCAAATAAACAACCATATCTTCATCAATAAAGTTTACATTTGACTGAGGAACCTTTTCGATGTATGGTGAAATTCATCCTTCCCTTAACATAATTATATTCTTCCCATTTATGGGAATAGAAAAATGAGAGCCATCTAAAGATAAGTAACCACTCGTTGAAGCCTGCCAATCTCTACCCAAAATGATTGAATAATTATTAACGAGCATACCAATGACTTGTATATTCAAAGTGGTCTTGATCTCTGGATGGGCGCAAAGGACTAAAGTTACATTTTTAATCTCATCGATCGTAGATTGTTGTTGATTATTATAGGACAACATGTTTCTCGCATTTTCATCTGTACAAGAGAGGTCGAGTTATTCCATAATAATCTTGGACTACTAGGTTTGGACCTACCATCTATTAGGTAGCAATGAGCTATCCTATCAAAAATATTTACAGAAATATAAAAAGGTGGATTCTTAACATAATTTTTAAAATTATTTACACCTAATCTATTTACATGTGAGTCTTATTCATCAAGGTTTTCAGATAAACTAGCTACCGAGGAAGTTTTACCTTCCATAAAAATTTCAAGATGTTGTTGTTGCTCGGGGACAACGATCATATCTAGGAGAGTTGCATATGATTTTATGTTAGCTAGTTATTTTAGTATGTTATACTTTGATGAAGGTAAAGAGGTTGAAACCCCTTGAATTTGCACTACTCTATCAACCTAAGGATTTACACTCAGAGAAGAAGAGCTAGAGGAAAAGGTAGTTTTAGGATTTCCACCCTTTCCCTTGTCATTATAAGATTTAATTCAAGTGTTTACTAACATTACATCTTCTTCAGGAATGAAATCTAAGGCAATGACAATTGATTCATTTCTTTTTCCAAAGATTCTTTCTTGTGCTTTTTTCTAAACTTCACAAGTGCTCTCTTCATGATTGTCATCGCAAAAGTTACACCAAGCTTTAGAGAGAATAGTTTTGTGTTGATTATAAGGTAAATAATTAATAGGTTGATTTCTCAAAACAACTTGAGATGAGGATTAAATATGCATTGAATTGGTAGTGATCCCTTTCCTTTCAAAACCAATCATCTGACTACTCATATATTGAACTCGTTGCAGGACAATCGACACTTCAGTCTGCTTAACAAAATATTCCTTAGGAAGACTTGTTCTTTCCATTTGCTCTTCATACTCTGAACAAGTTTGGAGTGAAAACCCTAGGATTGTCACATTTTTCTCTTCTAACCTATGACGATAAGAAGAGGGCAAGGCATTATAGTACTGAATGAAAGCAGCTTGATTATGAGGACGGATCATTTTTGGGATTTGATTGTATAATTTGGTGGATATAAGATTGAAAGATTTAATAGTTGCATCATTTGTAAAAACAATGTTATTATAATCCTTTAACAAATCTGTTGGATTCTTGGGCTGCCCATATGTTGATTTAAACCAGTAAATGATCGAGGTTGATATTGGTGGCCACCCACCTATTCCAACTGGCTCATCTTAACAATTTTTAGTTCAACGGGATTCTCTGTAATGATGACATTTCTTTGTAATTGTGGGTTCTACACTTTCAAGGATTTCCTGAAGCCCTACACAACATCTAGGTGTATATTGGTGGCCACCCACCTATTCCAACTAGCTTATTTTGGAAGTTTTCATGTTAGTACATATTTATGTACTTCTAGGGCCATTTTGGGGCCCTAAATAGTATTTTCTTGGCTTGCCACAGTCAAACTATAGACAGAGTCAAAGTTTGAAGGTAATGTGTATTTCTCAAAAAGACCTTTCCAACATGCTATCACGCTCCTAAAATGGAGGTCATATGCAAAATTTATGACATGGAGAAGTTGAGGTACCAACTTACCCATCGGGGCCCACATAAATTTTGGTGTTTCATCTCCTAGGGTTACATTTTTGGATGTCTAGGGTTTTGGCATTCATGATTAATGTTAAAAAGGCCTTTGGATCCTCATTGTAATCATTATACTCAAACGGATGTGTGTAGCAGCGACATCTCTTCTCAAATATAGCTACCGTCATTCGAGCAAGTTGTTTCAATTCTGAAGTTTTACAATTTCAGCATATTTTCTTTATTCAATAGAAGTTGTTGTTCACTGGATATCTGTTGTTGTTCTATGTATCTCTGTGTTATTGTATTCAATCTGTTATTTATTTCATTTCGCTCATAAATCTAGATTAGTGGTATCAGAGCGATCTATTGTTCATTTGTTTTTCTTTGTGCATGTCCCCGACAAGATCTAGGTACAAAAAGTTGGGACTTGAACCAGTCGAGCCTTTGTAATATTAGTCGCGTTGAGCCCGACCACAACTCATGGGGGATGAGAAGAAATATGATGGAGCAGGAGATCATTTTAAACTATCACTCGAGGAATCCTTTGCACGACAAAGGAACGAAATGATGGACAACCTTTCACATATCCTTCAGCAGTTTCCCACATGAGACGCATCTTCATCAAGCGGCCATGCAACCCCCTTCAAGGTACATGTAAATTTTGATATTCCATTATTTGAAGGACGGATAGATGTGGATGTTTTAGATAAATGGTTGAATTTTCTCAAAGGGTACTTTTTGGTCCACAATTTTTCCAATAGGGAAAAGATTACTTTGCACTCATCAAGGTCATCCCCCATGTTAAGGACTAGTGGGATACTTACTCTGAGAAAAGGGTCGTAGAGGAATATGCAATAGTTGTGGTCGTCCCCACATGGGATTCCTTCAGGGATGCCATTAAAGAACAATACTACCCTGTTGGAAGCTATGAGGACCAATACACAAGATGGACCAAGCTGCATCAGGAAAGGGTGATCCAAATTTATTTTTGGAATGAAATGAAAGTAGAGAAATTACAATGAAATACTCATGAAAATTTCCAGAAACAGAGAAATATAGCAATACTTGATTTTTAATAATGAAAGAATTGTAAAGAGACTGTAAAAATATAGAGTGCAAGACTCACTAGAATGGTGGCAGTTTTATCTCTGAGAAGAGATGTGACGGCTACGCTCATTTGCTAGAAGATGATTACAATGAGACTCTAAAGACCTTTTTATGATAAATAGGAATGCTAAAACCCTAGACATCCAAAAAATTAGCCCTAGAAGTTGAAACGCCAAAAGTCATGTGGGCCCCGTTTGGGTAAGTTAGTACATTAACTTCCCGGGGTCGTAAATTTTGCATACGATCTCTGTTTTAGGCGCGTGATAGCCCTTTGGAAATATCTTTTCGAGAACTATGCATTACATCATTAAACTCTGACTCCATCTATAGTTTGATTGTGGCGAGCCAAAAAAACATTGTTCAGGGGCCCAAAACGGCCCTGAAAGTACAACAAGATGTGTTGACATGAAAACATACAAAATAAGCCAGTTGGATTAGGTGGGAGGCCACCAGTATCCACCTGGAAGATGTGTATGGCTTAAGACAACCCCGGAAGTGTAGAACCCACAATTACAAAGAAGTACAGAAGAATGTGCTATATTAAAAACTAACAAGAGGAGTCAGTTGGAACAGGTCGGTGGCCACCAATATCTACCTGGACCAATCCTCCCCCCTTAGAAAGGAATGGTCTCCATTGCATTGAGCGCCCAGGGAAGAGGGGAAAGCGTTTCCTAAATCTAAAACTTGGTGAGTTGCATGCCTTGTTGGAGAAGTTATGCTTCTTGGATTGTGGACGACTATCACAAACTTGTTGTTGGAGGGGTTCAATATGTTCCACCAACTTGTTGTATCTAGGTTGGATGGGGCATTGTGTAGGCACCATTGTAGGTAAAGAAACAATATCTTTTGTCTCTTCTACAATTTTTTTTTGCTAGATAGAAGGTGTTGAGGTTGTAGTTGTTGTCGTGGTCTTTTGTACATCCTTTGAACAGACTATGAAGAGGATGAATTTTGTAGTATGAGAGATTACCTTGCAGTGTTGTTTTGGTGGAGTAGTGGTTGAAACTACCTTTGGTATCCTGTAGAGCTGACCTCCCAGAGTAATAATGACACTATGGGGTCTAGACTCATAGACAGAATGATGTTTCCACATATATGGTTGGACCAAAACAAAATCACAAACATTAAGAGGGGCAATATCACACACTATCTCATCCTTGAAGGGATGGATGCCATAGAATAGGTGACAATGTTGGTTGACGCGAAGATATCGTCAATGGTGAAGCCACCCGATGTTGTATGGTTGTGGGTGTGGTGTTGTCGACAACCCCAATTATTTGACGACCTTAGCTGAGATGAGTTTCTTCTAGATGTCGTTATCAACAATGAAATGCAATGGGGTCCCCTTCACCCAAATCTGTGAATGGAAGAGGCATTCTCCCTCTTCAGGATCTACTAGTTCTTCTAACTGAATTATTGTGGTTGCGACAGTAGCAATGGGATCTGCATCGATGATCTATTTGTTTTCAATATTTTTTGGATCAGATTCTAAATCCGAGTTCGGCTCCGTGTATTTGACCTCGGCCACCAATGACTGTTTTGAGCGACATTCATTAGTGTTGTGCCAGGGGATTTTGTGGAAGTCACACCACTTCCCAGTGTCATTCTTCCTCTTTACTTTACCATTTGTTTCATGTTTCTTGTATTGGTTGTCTAGAGGTTGCTGGTTAGGGTCATCTTTACCATGCTTTGGTTGTTTCATATTTTCAGACCCAAATTCCCATTTGTTCTGGTGCCTAAATTTTTGCTCGATTTTGATAGCATATCGCTAGGCAGCTCCCAATGATGAGATGTTTAGGAAATCCATTTCGGTTTGGATGTACCTATGAAGAGCCCCACGCTATTTCGAAACCAGATATCACTCAGATTCTTTGATACCCAGCTTGGTGCGCAAGGTATGGAAAGTATTTGTGAACTCGTGCATTGTTTGGCTCTTCTCTTGCTGCAATGTGGTCCATCTCATGTACTGGTCTTCATAGTTATCAACATGATAGTATTGTTCTTTGACCACATCCACACAAAAATCCCAAGTGGGCCCAGTCCCATATATTCCATATTCCTCTATGGAACTTTGCTCCCAGTAATTTTCCCACCAATGTTTGACATGGGGGAGAGCCTTGAGGAGTGCGAAGGTGATATTTTCCCTGTCGAAAAAATTTTGAACAGAGAAATAACCTTCTAATAGATTTAACCATTTTTCTAGGGCATCTGCATCTATCTGTCCTTCAAATATGGGAATATCAAAATTAACTTGTACCTTGAAGGGAGATGTTCCTCCAAAATGACCGCTTGATGAAGATGTGCTTGTTGTTATCGACGAGCGTTGAAGAATGTGTGCAAAATTCTCCATCATTTCGTCCCTTTGTCACGCGAGAGCTTTCTCAAGCAAAAGGTTGATAGAATCTTCTACTTCATTGTCTTTCTTTTCTAGCAACATCAAGGGTTTCTTGGGCATGCGAGAGTGATTGTCCTCAAGGGAGAAAAAACTCGAGAACCAACTGACTATACTCGAACCTCGTTAGGGACATGCGTTGAAAAATGATCAAGAACAACCTGCTCTGATACCACTGATCCTGATTTATTTTCGAAATGAAATGAAAGTAGATAAATTACAATGAAATACTCATGAAAATTTCTAGAAACAAAGAAATACAACAATACTTGATTTCTATAAATGAAAGAATTGTAAAGATACTATAAAAATATAGAGTGTAAGACTCGATATAATGGTGCCACCTTTATCTCTGAGAAGAGATGTGACGGCTATGATCATTCACCAGAATATGATTACAATGAGGCTATGAAGACCTTTTTATGATAAACAGGAATGGAAAAACCCTAGACATCCAAAAACCTAACCCTAAGAGATGAAACACCAAAATTCATGTGGGCCACATTTAGGTAAGTTAGTACATTAACTTCCTGGGGTTGTAACTTTTGCATACGATCTTCATTTTAAGTGCGTGATAGCCCATTGGAAAGTTATTTTCGAGAAATACACATTATGTCATCAAACTCTGACTTCGTCTACAGTTTGACTGTGGTGAGCCAAAAAACATTGTTTAGGGTCCAGAAACGGACCTGGAAGTACAACAAGATGTGTTGACATGAAAACATACAAAATAAGCCAGTTGGATTAGGTAGGAGGCCACCAGTATCCACTTGGAAGATGTGTAGGGATTTAGACAGCCCCGGAAGTGTATAACTCACAATTAAAAAGAAGTAAAGAAGATCGTATTGTGCAAAAAAATGACAAGAGGAGGTAGTTGGAACAGGTGGGTGGCCACCAATATCTACCTGGATCAAAGGGACCAGATAGTACCAGATTTCACCAATATTTTCCATACTCTATGCACCAAATCGGGTATAAAATACTTTGAATGACATCTGGAGCTCCAATATCGCGGTTGTTTGCATAGATACATTCAAACAGAAATGGAGTTTCTAGACATTGCATCATTAGGTGAGGCTTATAGATATGTTGTCAACATCAAGCAGAAATTTCAGCAGAAGAGGTAAGAGTTTGGATCTGCAAATTCCTCACAGTCGAAGCAGGGCAAAGGCGGTCCCAACCCACCAAACAAGGGATAGAGAAAATATGGCCACTCTTAGGACAACTAGTCCAAGTTGCAACCCAAGAAGGGTAATGATAAGTCAAAGAAGGACAGGAGAAAGTGGTATGAATACCATAAAATCCCTTGGCGCAACACTAAAGAATGTCGCTCGAGGCAGTTACTAGTTGTCGAGCTGAAAGCTTCCGAGTCAGAGGCAGATTCTAACTCTGAATCAAATCCAGAAAGTGGGAAGTAGATTATCGATCCCGAACCCAGTGCCACTGTCACTACCACCAAAGTCCAGCCAAGTGAACCAGAAGAACCATAGGAAGGGGAACGCCTCTTTCACTCACATATGTGGGTAAGGGGGGCTCCGCTTCATTTCATTATCGATAGCGGTAGTTAGAAGAACCTAATATCAACATAGGTCATCAAGCGGTTGGACCTGTCGATAACACCACATCCGCAACCATACACCATCAGTTGGCTTCACCAAGGAAGAGATCTCCACAAACACCAATAGTGTCGTCTTCCCTACGACATCAAGCCCTTCAAAGACAAGGTATTGTGTGATATTTCACCCCTTGAAGTTTGTGATGTTCTTTTAGGCCATCCATATGTGTGGAAGTGACATGTTGTGTATGAGTCTAGACCACACAGTGTTATTATTGCTTTGGGTAGACAATTGTACAGGATACCAAAGGTAGTGTTGCTTACCGTTATTTCTTTAATCTCTGCTGAGAAATGAAGTAAGGTCATTTCACAAACCGAGAAGTTCGTCTTCTTCGTGATTCATGCTCACAGTAAGCAAAAGTTTGTTGCCACATCCGTGAAATCTATAGAGAGCCTCTCTTTGTAGCAGAAGTAAGTGGACAGGATCATGGAAGAGTATAGAGACATCTTCTCCCCACCCACTGGGGTACCGACACATTGCCAAGTCAAGCATCCAACTGATCTAACCCTCGGTGCACCTCTGCCTAATGGACTGATCTATCATCGCTCTCTGATGGAAAATGATGAAATCAAGTGCCAGATCCAAGAGCTACTTCAAAAGGGGCACATCTTACCCAACTCCTCCCCTTGCAGAAGCTCGATTGTACTGGTGTAGAAGAAAGACGGGACCTAGCGGCTCTACATTGATTACAGAGCATTAAACAAATTCACAGTTAGGAACCGGTACCCAATTCCTCGAATTGATGACCTTTGTAACCAACTCAAGGGGGGGAAAGTTCTTCAGCAAGATTGATCTAAAGTCTGGCTACCACCAGGTTCCCATTGAACCGACTGATGTATGGAAGACAACTTCCAAACGTAAATAAGGTCTCTTCGAATGGCTAGTCATGCCCTTTGGCTTAACAAATGCACCAACAACTTTCATGAGATTGATGGATGATATGTTGAGATCCTTCGCAATCTCTTTTGTGGTGGTATATTTGGATGACATCCTCATCTTCAACAGAACTTGGGAGGAGCACATGCAACATATTCAACAGGTTATGAGCACTCTGTGGCAGCACAAGTTATATTCCAACTTGGAAAAATGATCCTTTGTCATGAACAGGGTCCAATACTTGGGCTACATTGTTGATGAGCATGGGCTACATGTGGATCTAGCTAAGATCCAAGTCATCCACGACTGTCCAACCTCGACCACACTAATCGAGCTTCGGAGCTTCTTGGGACTTGCCAACTTCTACCAAAGGTTTGTGTTGGGATTCTCCCATATTGCATGGGCCCTCAGCCAAGTAACCAAGGGCGATGGCAAGACAAAGTTTGCATGGGGGAAGGCACAACAACAAACATTTAATGATATGAAGCATCACGTGTGCTCATCTCCAGTACTCTCCTTACATGATATGCAACAATCGTTCAAAATTGATATTGATGCCTCTGACTATGTTGTAGGCGCAGTTCTCACTCAGCACCCTCATCTAATAGCATACCATAGTGAAGCACTCTCAGATACCATCCAGAAATATCCCACCCGTGACAAGGAAATGTATTCCAATGTGAAATCATGTCGCCAATGGAAACATTGCATTCTGGGAAAGGAGACAATCATCCACAGTGATCACAAGCCTCTACAGTTCATACACACATAGGGGAAGTTGCAGAATAACCACCATCAAAAGTGGTCCACATACTTGCATCAATTCCATCTAAACATCAAGTATAAGGCATGGAGCACAAATTGTGTCACTGAGTGCCTCAATCGACCTCTTGTTGTTGCACTCACCATTGTGCTCCATTCTTGTGGGCATGAGGCATCTAAGTGGCCCCAACTTTATCAGCATGACCTTGACTTCGCCACCACTTATCATCTTTTGGGTACAGGCATGAATGTCACTGATTTTCACATTCAGGATGGATTGTTATGCCATATGGGCCACCTTTGTGTTCCCGCAAGTGAGCATGCAAAGTTTATTCGGGAAGCTCACTACAGTTGGATGGTAGGACATTTTGGCGTGGACAAAATTGTGGCCATTCTACAGAAACATTTTCCTTGGCCAAAACTTCAACAATACATCAAAACGTATATTAGATCTTGCATTGCATGTGCCATTGCCAAGATAGCCATTGAGAAGAAAGGCTTATACACCCCTCTTCCTACTCCCGAGAGGCCTTGGGAATCCATATCGATGGATCACATGTATGGCCTTTCATCCACCAAGCAAGGCAATGATTATGTATTTGTGGTGGTTGATTGATTTTCGAAGATGGTCATTCTCACAACCTACAAGAAGAGCATCACAATGGTAGATACTCTCAAGATATTCTTCGAACAGGTATCGATCCATTTTTTGATACCACATACCATCATCTCAGATTGGGACAACAGGTTCCTCAACAAATTTTGGTCAAGTCTCTAGTCACTATTGGACACCAAGCTCACTAAATCCACCGCTTTCCACCCCCAAACCGATGGCCAAACAGAGGTTGTGAATCGAATGATTATGCACATCATGCGCATGTATAACTCTAAGCATCCACATATATGGGATGAGAGTCTTCCCTATGTTTAGCACAGCTACAACCTGGCTCTCCATAGCTCCACTGACCATAGCCCATTTTAGGTGTGGTTGGGATTCCAACCCTTGGGTCCCATTTATGTTGCACTACCTCTTGCAACCACACAGGAAGAATCTTCACATGTTCAATCTAAATCCGACAAATCCACTAGATTCATTGAGTGGATTCAAGACATCCGCCAACAAGTCCATGAGATTTTTCATAAATCCAATGCTAAGTACAAGTGACGCCATGATCAACACTAAGTACTGCACCAGTTTCAGGTGGGAGACAAGGTTTGGTTACATTTGTAGAAAGGTCGCCTTATAGGGCCCCATCGAAAGATCTGTCCACTTCATTGTGGACCTCCGTCAGCCATATTTTCCACCATTATTGGACACCTCGAAGATCATAGAACAATTGAAACCAACAAAGCTCCACCCTAATTTCATGGAACAAACATCCACTAAACAGATAGTGGACACATAGGTCAAGGGCACTCGCCAGTAGAGGATCCAGCTTTATCAGGTTGTCAAGGCAGGGCAACTTCTGCACCAAGGAAAGTGGCTCACCCGAGGCCAAATTCAGCATAAATTTTCTCACCTGATGGGGGAACTCAATGCAATGGATACCATTGATTCCTAAGGGGGGAGGATTGATCCAGGTGGATATTGGTGGCCGCCCATATATTCCAACTGGCTCATCTTGACAGTTTTAAGTTCAACACGTTTCTCTATAATGATGACATTTCTTCGTAGTTGTGGGTTTTTCACTTCCGGGGCTATCTTAAAGCCCTACAAAGAATCCATGTGGATATTGGTGGCCACCCACCTATTCCATTTGGATTATTTTGGAAGTTTTCATGTTAGTACATCTTTTTGTACTTCCAAGGCCGTTTTGGGGCCCTAAACAGTGTTTTTTTGGCTTGCCACAATCAAAATGTAGAGAAAATTAGAGTTTGATGGCATAATATGTATTTCTAATAAATACCTTTCCAACAGACTATCACATGCCTAAAACGGAGGTCGTATGAAAAAGTTACGACCCCAGGAGTTGAGATACCAACTTACCCATCGGGGCCCACATAACTTTTGGCATTTCATCTCCTAGGGTTAGGTTTTTTTATGTCTGGGGTTTTGGAATTCATGAGTAATGTTAAAAAGGCCTATGGAGACCCATTATAATCATTCTACTCAAACAGATTCACGTAGCAGGCACATCTCTTTTCAGAGATAGCTACCACCATTCGAGCAAGTTGTTTCAATTCTACAATTTTACAGTTTCAGGCTATTTTCTTTATTTAATAGAAGTTATTGTTCATTGGATATATGTTGTTGTTCTCTGTATCTCTGTGTTATTTTATTTAATCTGTTATTTATTCCATTCCGCTAATAAATCTGGATCAGTAAACTAATTCATCCCAAGTCAAAAAGACTTTAGGAGGTAAGTCAAAAAAATCAGCAGCAATTTTCCCTTCTAGAGAATTAATTAATAATCACATACATGTATCATTATCACTTGCTCCTATATTGTGGCACGCATTAGAAAATTCACTAAGATGTTCTTTTGTGGAAATGGTGTCATTTCCTGAAAATTTCAGCAAATGATCTTTGAATTTGGGAAGGGGATTAGTAGCTGGAGCAATATTTAGAGGTGAAGACACATGCCATGGTGTAGTAGTGGCATCCTCCTCAAATTGGAATAAATCGAATTTCTTGATTACTTTAGAAGGATTAGTGGTAGATTGAATTGGAATTTGAGGAATGAATATACTTCCCATTAAGGAAGAGGAAGAGGATTGTGAAGAAGAAGATTGACCAGTACCAAAAGAACTGGAAGATGTCATATTGTAAGTGATAGGGATAAATGATACCGAAGAGATAGAAGAATCAGACAAAGATCTACGATCTTTGCCTTGTATGGTTTCAAGGATATCATTTTTTCTTCCTATCTTAGAGACAAGATTGATTTCTAGAGACAAACCTCTCATTCTTTGAGAAAAATGAGAACTGGAGGACATAAGAAAAATTTCTTAACGAGGAGGTTGATTTATGGCTAGCCTTTGTTGGGCCTCCCATTGTTCTCTAATTCTAATATCTTGAGAAATAACTTCCCAAGATTGATGAAGTTTAGTTTGTGAGCGGGTTGCTTCCA
>ML790373.1:132123-143704 GCA_009831015.1 Picea engelmannii | reverse complement strand
TAGTGTTTTACATGCCTATGGAATTTTATAAACTTAGTCCAATTTATCCCACATGCATCATGGGAATTGTTCTCCTCTCACTCTCTCATATATAATTGAGGTGAAGGATGCCCTTTAAGCATGCAATGGAGTGTGATGTAAAGCTTGTTGTGAATGAAGTGTAGCCAACATCTCTTTCTTTTCAGAGATAGGCTACCCCATTCTGCCAGTTTGTGTTCTACAGTGTTTTTCTCTCTTGTTCATTAATAGAAGTTGGTTTTCACTATATTTTTGTGTTCTCCGCATTATCTCTATGTATTTCCTTGTTATATATCGGTTATATTTTTGTCTTCATGTCGTTCTCAAAATAATCTGGATCAAAGGGATCAAGAGAAAGTAAGCATTGGTGTTTGAAAGGAAGGAAAGCATTGAATGATGGTATAAATAGAAAAATTGGCCATGACAATTTTTTTATTGTAACCTAACCAAAGCACTTTTTCTGCAAAAACCTATTATCTACACCTCTAGAGAAGATAAGAGAGAAGGAGCTTTGTTAAAACCTCTACCAAACCATATTTTTCTCGTAGTGTTGCTTACAATCCTGGTTAAGTATGGTCATAATACAAGTAATTTGTCATATATTTATAATGAATACCATCACTTTGTGTTGATCTAGAAAAGTCTTTGAGCTAACCATAAACACACAAACTAGTGCATGCAAGATGACTTGATGTACCACCTTGGAAAACTTTGTGTTCCTCAAGATGAACAATGCCATAAATTGATTTGGGATGCCCATTTTGCAAAGTATTTGGGTCATTTTAGTGTCAAGAGACCTTAGGGGCACTATAGAAATACATTTTCTATCCAAATATGATACATGCCATTAAGTGCCACATCCATTATTATGTTGCATGCTCCATAACCAAAACTACACACCTAATGCAAGGTTCTCCATGCCTCGACAATCCCAAGGAGGCCTTTGGGGTTAGTCTCCGTGGAATTCCTTACATGACTACCTATTATTAAGTGCCACATGGACATCATTTTTGTTGTAGTTGATTGATTTTCCAAGATGGGTATCTTAGCACCACATTTCAAGACAAACACAACACTACATATTGTTTATTTAATCTTCTTACATGAGTAGGTTTGCTTTGGACTCTTTACATTAATAATTTTTAATTGAGACTCCAAGTTTCTTTATGCATTCTTGAGGTCTCTTTGAGTACAATGGATACTATAATTGATATGTCCACTACATTCTATTCTCAATGAAATGGGCAAACAAAAGTGGTCAATTAAAGAATCATACATCTTCTACGAATGGATAATCATTAACACCAGTGCACCTAGTATACCCACTTCCTTACACTCACCGCAACTATAATCAAGCCCATAACGCTACATACTATACCCTGTTCAAGGTTTGTCTAGTATTCCAACTAATAATGCATACTGATAGTAGCTCGTTGCAAGACTATCAACATAGAGAGAAACTAGCAAGATAATCAAGTCACTATAACAAATCCAACTATTCAATGTTAATTCCATGACATCCTAAAGTATATTATTGTTGATTACAAGCTCAAACAGGATAAAGACCATGTTCCCTACACCTTTTAGATCAACAATAAAGTATATCTTCAAATCGAGAAGGAGAAGTTCAAAGGCCATCATCACAAGCTAAGACCTCTTTGTTATGAACCTCAGACCATACTAAAGTAAATTGGAAACAACACATTCAAGCTAGATATTTCACCTTACTTGGATTTATATCCCATGTTTAATGTGGACTTACTACACCCATATAATGCACCTTTGCTATAATAATTCACTATGCAACCAGAGAAACCAACCATGATTAATCGAAAGTATAATGCACCAACAAGGGTATACAAAAATTTAAAGCATTGAACCAAGCATATACATAACAAGTGAATTCTACTATTTAAAGTTCTTAAGGCAAGATGGTATCCCGCGTAGTCTCAATGGTTCACCTTGTATCAACTTCATTTTTTAAGTTCCCTCACTTGCATGTTGAAGTCAACCAAATGCACAAAGGGGCATGTAATGGGGACTATTTATATCTAAAGGGGTGACTAATCTAGGCATCAACAAAGTTGCAAGTTCTAGTACAATCATTAAGATTTCCCTTAGTAGCAATGTCCACAACAAGCTTTTTGGCAATGTGATCGTGCTAAGAGGTTTTACACTAAGATTTGTGATTGTAGTAATGCAACACTATTGCTAACATATGCACCAATGATGCCTATGATTAGCCCAACACCAAAAATGCCTTATCACCATGCCAAGGTCAAGTAATATCTAGTCATTAGTGCCAATGTTTATTGAAATATTGTGTAATTGCAAAGAATATTCTTATCCCCTTTTGTGGATTAAATCATAAATATAAATGCAAATTAAGAAGTTAGCTCCCGGGCAAATTAAAGTGGTTCTAACTACCCAGAAAGAGAAGTCGGCCCTGCTAGTGAAGAGACACCTCCTTTTAGTGCTTGCCAGTTTGTATAAATAAAGGAAGCCAACGCCTCATTTATTCACTCACTCAACTCACTCATCTAGTGTGCAAGTATTGAAGGAAGTCGCAGTTACCAGTTGTCGGAAGAAGGAAGAGAGAGAGGCGCATTGCTTGGGAGAGGGTATTCTCTAGTGTTTGGTTTATTGTCTTGGCATTGGATTGGCTATGGTTCTTTAACTATTTTCTGGTCTAGCATCATGGTAGTTTGTCTATCGTAGAGAGAGAGCTATTCTGGTATTGTACTTGGTTATTGAATCTATATTAAAGAAGTTTTGTTGGGTTTTCTTCCCCTTGAGGGTTTCCTAGGATAAATGCTTGTGTATCTTGTGATTGTGTTTCTCTTAGTGATCCTATCTATGATATGGTTATCTAGTAAATTGAAAAGAAACCTAAGAATAGTTTAAACTTTAACATGGTTTCAGAGCTAAGTTGAAGAGAGCATCTTTCACTAGATAAAGAAAAACGTCATTGTTGTTGTACAAGAAAATTAGGGCTTTTTATTGAAGAGGAATTTCAACCCAAAAGTCATCTAGAAAAGTGTGCCCTAGCCCTAGAAACTCTTTGGCACCTTCAGTGCACCTTTTCAGTGGATATAACTCCCGGAAAGTGAAACCCTAGTTTTCACCAGTACCAGAAAACCAGAAGACCAGAAGTACCAGAGAACTAGAAAGTTGTAGTCCATAATTCCGCATGTCCAGTTTCAAGCGTTAGAAATTGGAATTTTCAGAAACTAACTATACCTACATACTCACCTCAGTCCAACGCATCTTTTGGTGAGTTCAGTTTTCAGATCCAAGAAATTTGATTTTTCTATTATTTCTATAGCCCAGAGGGCTAGGGTTTCTACAGCAAGAAAGAATGGCTACCTGTACGAGGGTAGAAGACCGATTGAAAGGATCTGGAAACTTCATATCTTGGAAGCATAGGTTGCAGATGATTCTAGACGAGAATGATCTCCTAGAACATGCTACAATGGGTGTACCAGAACCAGAGGAAGAAGAGAAAAAGACCAAGCATAAGAAGAATGAAAAGAAAGCAAATAGAATCGTGTCAGATTCAGTAAAGGATCACTTGATCCCTCATATATCTGAACTACAGACATCAAGGCAAATGTATGAAGCACTCAATAGGTTGTATGAAATCAAAGACATTAGCCAGAATCTTGCCTTAAGAAATCAACTTCATAATATGAAGATGGAAAACTCATAATCTATCTCATCCTATCTTATGAGAGTTTCTCAGATTAGATATCAGCTTGCAGCTATTGGAGATGTCATTAGTGACAAAGAGCTTGTAACCACAACCCTAAATGGGTTTCCAACATTTTGGATTCCTTTTGTACAAGGAGTGTGTGCAAGAAGCAAGTTACCCGAGTTTGATAAGTTATGGGAAGATTGCACACACGAATAATCTAGACTTACATACCAACAAAAGAGATTAATTGTTGACGAAGAGAAAGCTCTTACAATTCAAAAGAACAGAAGAAGCTTCTTCAGGAAGAACAATAAAGAAGCTAACTCCGTAAGAGTTCCAAATAAGAAGAAGGATGCATCAAAGATCAAATGCTACAACTGTCAAAAGTTGGGACATTTTTCTTATGGTTGTCCTCAATGAAAAGGGAAAAGAAGCATCAAGCACATGTGGCAAAGGAAGAGGAATCTCCTCCCTCAAAGAAAGCTTTAGTATAAATTGAGGACTATGTACTTTAAGTTGAATATAGTTGATCTGAAGAAAGATATCAAATGGTGGAGTCCATGGAGCCTCCCCACACAAAAACAAAAGATAAGTATTCATGTTTATTTTTAGTATCTTGTTTACTTTAATACTTTATCATTACAAGTTAGATTTTTGTGAGAATGTTAATTAACCTCGTTTTATTTAAGTGTCTATGTAGATTTATGAAGGAAGTATCAAAAAAGAGGATACAGAAAGAGATAAAATATTTATTTCAGGTATGATCACTCATGAGAGTGACAAATGTATGTGTTTAAATATGACAGTAAGGGAAAAATTGGTAATTTCATAGCTAGAGTGAAAAAGAGTTCAAAAGTCTTATTCATGATTAGGGTTTCAGATGTGTACATGGTTGAACAAGTTTTGCTTAAGAAAAGATGTGTACTACTCTGATAGAGATCATGATATAGTTTTATTTGATTACTGCTTATTGTTACTTACTGATTGGCTAAGTGGAATATCTCAGAAAGCATACTGTAGGTAAGTTTACAGGTCTCGAAAGAAAGAACTTATGCCTTGACTTTCAAAAGTTAGACAACATGAGAAGGACGTATGATATGGTGACAGTCAGTAAAGACCAGAAAATATCTAGTATTTATATAGGAGCAGGAGGCTCCAAAAGATGCAGAACAAAAATGTTCAAGATGAAGAGAAAGATGGATACTCAGATATAGTTGATGAGGTGCAAGTAACTACAGGTTGCTCCAGTACCGTTCTTATAGATGCAGAGGGAGTAGGTTGATCCAGTATGAAGTTAGAAAGAAAGAAATGTTTGAACTCAAGAAGGCACCCAGGATATTACAAAAGCTTACTTCAAGGACGATGATTATCAGATGTTACACAGTTAAAGAAGCTCGTAGTTTGGTGCAAGAGGGAGCTATGTCTCTGAGTTCAAAATGGACAATCGTGATTTGGTGCAGTTAGGAAAGTAGTGGTCCATGGAACAATTTACTCAGTGGATGAGTAATGATATATTTTGATCAAGATGAAAGTTATCTAGTAGATGAATCGTGCCCAACAGATGGGTAGCATGGTATTATACCATGGAAAGATTTTGGACCACAAGAGATATTTTCAAATCCCATAGCTATACCTTCATAGAGAAGGAAGAGACCTTCGTAGAGAAGGAATAAGCAATCCCACAGGTAGACCTTCATAGAGAAGGAAAAGAAAAGAGACCTTCGTAGAGAAGGAAGAGACCTTCATAGAGAAGGAGAAAGAGAAGAGACCTTTGTAGAGAAAGGGAATGAAAAATTTGCCAAGGTTTGCCTCTGTCCAAGTGTTGAGTTTTGGATACTCTAGGGACATGCTAGAATACCCTTGTAGAGAGGGGTGTGACCACCCTCGTAGAGAGGAGTGTGGATGTTTCTCCAAGGGGCAACGGGCAGATACTCTCCTCTGGCCAAGGACTGAGTAGCCTGGAACACAAACCTTGACCATGTGGAATGGTTACTTGGCTCTTGAGGTTTGTGTCATGTTCCCGTGTGGATGATGGAAAGGGAGTGTAGTCTTGCCCAGGCTAGCATCTTAGCTTCTCTAGTTCACGTGGGATGACTAGGATTGAAGCTATGGTCGTAGTCCTCCCCAATGGATGGGTGAGATAGATGACTACAAGAGAAGGGAGAACATAAAAGGAATGGAAAAACTCATAGAATATCTTTTGTGTGAAGATAAGATATCTTCTGTGTGAAGATAAGAAAGAGTATCTTCCGCGTGAAGATGAAAGAAAGAAAGAGTATCTTCTACGCGAAGATAAAGAGAACAAAACTTCTTTAATATGGATTCATGGAGAACCAGTCAGTGATCGTGATGCCAGATGACCAAGTGGATTATATTGATGCCTCCTGTTATCCAGTTGATGTTATTACCCAGTTGATGATGTTACCTAGTTGATGATGTTGCCCAGTTGATGATGTTACCGAGTTGATGATGTTGCCCAGTTGATGATGTTATCCAATGGATGTTGCTACCCAATTGATGATGTTATCCAGTTGACGTTGTTGTCCAATTGATGATATTTCCCAGATGATCTTGTTCAGTTGATGATGACATCCAGTGACCTGTCAAAAGATAAAGAATATCCTTCTTGTTAAGAGGGAGTGTTGAAATATTATGTAACTGCAAAGAATATTCTTATCCCCTTTTGTGGATTAAATCCTAAATATAATATGCAAATTAAGAAGTCGCCCCCTAGGCAAATTAAAGTGGTTCTAACTACCCAGAAAGAGAAGTCTGCTAATATATCCATCCGTTGCGCTCTTGGTCCTATAGACCCATCTGCATCTGACAAGTTTCCTCCCAAAAGGAAGGGGAACCAGATCCCAAGTCTGGTTCTCGAGGAGGGATTTGTACTCCTCCTGCATGGTGGATTCTCAAAAGGGATTTCCAGCAGCCTTGCCATAAGACTGTGGATCTGAAGACTGAACCAAGAAAAGATGCCTGGAGGGAAATGGTTCAGTGGTAGTGAGTGCAACAGGAGGCTCCTTGAAATCAGATTAAGTCCTCATAGTATCAGCTGGATCACCAACGAGATCCCCTGCATCCTTAAGAGTAGTTTGTGCCCACTTGGGCCTCTTCTCTGGCTCTGCAACTGCATCTGGATGCTCTGACTCTGCATCTAACTGTACTGACTATATACCTGAATCATCTGAGTCCTCTGAATCAAAACTCTCATCTGAATAAGAGTCGTCATGTGCATGCTCAACATCTCGGACAGGTGGAAGAATGAAAGTGTCTGCATGCGGCTGTTGAGGTACATGCAAGACACTTTCCTCTAATTGGACACTTCGCTCAATGATGAGTCGGTCTGAGGAAAGATCAATAAGTATATATCCCTTCACATCATCAGGGTATCCAACAAAAATACATTCAGTGCTTTGTGGATCAAGTGCCTTCCTCTTTTTAGAGGGAATCTGGGCCCATGCACGTGAACCAAAAATACGAAAGTGGGTCACTTTCAGTTTGAGGCTACTCCAAGCCTCATAGGGGGTCTTATCCTCGACAGATCTATGGGGAGATCTGTTTTGGATGTATGTTGCACAATTAAGTGCTTTAGCCCATAGTCTTCGTGGTAGTGACTTTGCATGCAGCATGCAAGATGCCATCTCCTTTAGAGATTTGTTTTTCCACTCAACAACTTCGTTTTGCTACGGAGTATAGGGAACTGTGTGTTGCAACTGAATCCCTGCCTCATGGAAAATATTATGGATCTCATGATTTACATACTCTCTCTCGTTATCAGTTCGAAGGACTTTGATTTTCTTTCCGGACTGTGTCTCAACCAGGGCTTTGAAATCTTTGAGGTGTTGAAAGACCTCATATTTTTGCCTGAGAAAGTAAATCCATGTAAAACATAAGAAATCATCAACAAAAATGAGAACAAACCTCGCTTTGCTGATAGATGGATGCAGAAAAGGACCCATAAGGTCATTGTGGACCAGATCTAAAGGCACAAAATCTTTCTGAGACTTTCCTTTGTAGAATTTCTCTTGAGGGTGTTTTCCAAGAACACATCCCTCACATACTCCCTTGGAGAAATGGATGTTTGGTAGACCATCAACCAATATTTGCTTGTTAAGCTATTGCATGTATCTAAAATTCAGATGTCCAAACCTTTCGTGCCATATCCTACTACTTTCATCAGCATGAGTAAGTAGTGAAGTAGAATCCGGTTCAATAAATTCAGAAAATGTATACAATATAGACTGATGATTTACCTCACCGGTAGCAACCCTGGAGTTGGTTTGCATGTCATATATGTTTACTACATTTGGTGTGAATATGACTTTATTTCCGGTGCCAGAATTTGTCATCTGATACATGGAGAGAAGGTTGACAGAAAGTTTGGGAATGTGCAACACATTCACGAAGCTTCCGTTGGTGAGTTCAATCCTTCCTTTGCCGGTGACTTCGACTAGAGAGTTGTACCCCATCAGAATAGGAGGACCTTTTAATGCATCCAATGAAGAATAAAATACTTTTGTGGGAGCCATGTGATGTGATGCTCCTGAATCTACGATCCAAGCATCAGGAGAGGAGTTGATGGCAATCAAGGCATGGCTAGAATTGCCTTTCTTGGGATTCTAATCTTCTGACTTCTTCTTCTTGGCACCCTCATGGATGCGATCTCCAAGGTTGTTTTGCTGAAGTATTTGAGTCATTAGATCTATTTGTTTTTGCATGCATGTAGATTCTGGATGGAATCCTTTGTGACAGTGTGTGCATTTATCCCCTTTTCTTCCATTTTCCCGTTTGGATCTAGAGGCATCGGTGAAGGGTTTTGAGTACCCTTCCTTCTTCGGATTTGCATGAGCTTTCCTTTTTATTTTATCTTTAGATTTTTGATATTCACGGCTGCCATCTTGCACAGTAAGTGCATGCGCCTTTGGGCCTTTGATTTTTCCCATGTTGATGAGCTTGGTTTGCTCTTGTGTTGGGGATTCAATAAAGTCCTCAAGAGAAGGCATATTCTAGGTGGCTCTAGAGGCGAATCTAACTGAATGGAATGTGGACACGAACACAGAGAATTCAGGACCAAGTTTGGAGAGAATGGTGAGAACCATTTGTTTCTTTTCCTTAGAGTTATCAACCCCAAAAGCTTTGAGTTGCAACAGTAAATCCTTGAATTTTGTAAAGAAATCTTGGATATTGCCGAAGCTTTTTGGATCCAATGTGAGCAATTCCACCTCTAGCATGTGTCCCCTCATCTCATCCTGTTTTCCAAAGAGCCCTTCCAAGGTGGTCTAGGCTTCATTGGGAGTCTTACAGGAAGATATGTGAAAAAGGAGATAAGGAGAAATAAGACTGCAAATTGTTCTGAATGCTTCATCCATTCGATTTAAGTACTTGTATTTTTCTATGGCTGATGTCGGTTCTATGTCTGTATTCAAGGTTAACCTGTACAATCCTCTGGTTCAGAGATGTATGACTATTTTCTCCTTCCATGCAAAGTAGTTATAAGGTGTAAGCATGAATTCTTTTGGGAAATCCATCTTTCCACTGTCTTCAATCTTTTGTACCGGCAAATTTTTTTGGTGTAGCTTTTTCTTAGCAGTCCGTCAGCCTTGATACCATGTAAATGTGTTGAACTTGCACAGAATAGATCTAGCTAGAAAATACTACACACATTTGCAGAGAGAAATTGAGAAAGAAGAAGAATGAGAGAAAGAATAGAAGAATTCTCATTAACTGTAATGAATAATGAATAATTTACACATGATATACTCAATATAACTCAACCACTGCGAATTGGGGGAGAACCAATGCATCATAGTGGTGGTCTAGAGTGATCTGGACACACACCAACAATTATGAGAGTGAACTGCCACTTAGTCTAGTCTCTCAGGCAGTTACGGTAGTGAACTGCCACCTAGTTGAGTTAACTAGTCAACTAGTCTTCAATTGACTGACTGAACATAGTGTAGTGAGGAGTAGATCAAGGAATCAAGGGTAATGTGCCAGTCTAGTGATGATCCCAAGGCAAGTGTGCATTAGCATGGTGATGATCCCAATGTTGCATGGTGACAAAACCAATGCAACATCTAGACTCAACTCAACTAGTCAAAATGAAGTGTCAACTGAAAAGAATATTCTCCAGGTAGAATATTCTCCCCTAAAACATAAGAGACTGGATAATGACTAATAATGACTAAAAAACAAGGAAAAACCTTAGGAAAAAGAAATCCTAGGTGTGTATGAAGTAACTCCAACATCCTGTCCACATATATGTATTCTAGAATCTTATAAAAATATTTAATGTCAATTAAAGATTTTTTAGTATCTTAGGTAGTCAAAAGTGTGGTGGTAACTACAAAGGGAGAACAATGTTTTATTTAACCATTTAGTATAGACTTGCTTGCAATGTTTCTTTACATATTTCCTCAATAAATATTGCTATTTCAAATCATCTTGTTTACAATTCATTTCTCTACATAATAATCTACTAAATTATTTGAAACTAATTTATACTTGTTGTGATAGTTAACATCAATGACATTGTTTAAACTTTCATGCATAATCTCACACTATGTCTAAAATGGTCATTCATTACATATTTACCTTAAATCTATATCATATGTACAAGAAAAACTTTAACTTTAGATTATGATCACCTCTAAATACACGATAAAATGAATTTATAGATTCTTAAAAAAATGATCTTAACAAATCCCTATATCAATATATAATATTGAATTTAAACTTACCTCACCCAACTAATCTCAACCCATTACCATTTTTCTATATCTAAAATAAAATAAAAAATAAAAATAAATAAATCGATAAACTCATAGACTTCAACAACTCATATCAACATCTATTACCAACCTTGAAAGTCCCACTTTGATCATATAGTTAATGAGCCATATTCATGTGTAAGGTATTTATCATTTACATACTATTTTTTTCATTAGACAAAGATGCATTGATGTGCTATAAAGTTATAAACCAAGGCACCACTTAGGGTTTTAGTCTTTAGGGCTTTTGAGGGTGGGAGCGAGGCGACTGAAGGGAGGCAAGGTAGGAGAGGCAGTTGCAGGCGGGCCAAAACAACATTCAACATGAAGTACAATCCAAGTAAGTATTTTGGTGGCAGTTTGTTTCGTGATTCGCTGTGTTGTGTGCTTTGTATCGGGTTTAATTAGAAATTGATTATGGGGAATGTGAGAATCAATCTAGGGCATTTGGGGTCGGATCCATTTTAATCTTTGCTGTTTTCATTAGTATGATCTATATTAGATTAATCTTTGTTCAGTGTCGATTCTGCGGCACTCAGAAAATTAGTATTTTAGGGCTTTTATCTCTTGCCGGTGGTTAGTTTGAGCTAGATTTTGTTATCATCTATGGATGGTTGCAAGTCCTTTTCCATGTTTTGCAAATTTAAAAGAGGAAGTAAAATGCAGTAGATGATGCGTACAGCTTATGTGTGGATATAACATGGCACACCCGGCACTGGGTCTTTGATAACCCTTGGGAAGTAATGCGCCACTGGCAACTCATAAACAGCAGTTGGCATCCTCGAATGCATCGATTATTATTACTATTATTTTCCATTGTTCGTTCTGTTCTGTTAGTGTATTTATTTTTCATTCGCTTTCATGTGAAGGATTAATGGCATGGTCCTCCTTCGCAGATTCGGCTCGTCTGTACTTAGGAAGGTCAGCTGTTTCGAATGTGTTAAACTTACTTATTTAATATGTCCCAACAGGGGTAACTATTCCACCAAAATCACCCCATTTTTGCAGTTGGCCCCAACTTTTCGGGAAACCCTTACCGAGATTGAAAACCTTGGCGGATGGCATATCAAACCATCATCCTTATAAATGGCACAAG
>ML790373.1:101058-131936 GCA_009831015.1 Picea engelmannii | reverse complement strand
ATTTAGTTTAACTGTTTCATTAACCAAGAAGGATTTTTAATACATTATTGGTTGGTTGCTAGACACATTGGGGCCTTTATAGATATCTGCAATTAATAAATTGCATTTTATAGGAAAATCCCACTAAAGAATGGATAGTTTACTGAAGTAAAAACTTATTGTCGAGGGCCCAGTGTGTCTTCATTTTTTTTATATTGTACAAGTGGCATATGTTTCTCTTATGAGTGAATGCAGTACTTTGCATATGCAATTTTCATCTGATCACTAAGTTTTCATTTCTTGCAGGAGTTAGTAGCTCCAGGAGAAAGAGCCGGAAGGCACATTTCACTGCCCCATCTAGTGTCCGGCGTATTTTGATGAGTGCTCCGCTTAATTCTGATCTGAGGAACAAGTATAATGTGAGATTAGCAGTTCCAAGCACGAAGGCTCTTGGAAACTGATTTGTCTATGTTCAGCAAACCAATCAATTTAGTCGTTTTCTTATAATTCTGATCCGAGGAACAAGTATAATGTGAGATTAGCAGTTCCAAGCACGAATGCTCTTGGAAACTGATTTGTCTATGTTCAGCAAGCCAATCAATTTAGTCGTTTTCTTATATGGTCGAATTTTTTCAGGTTCGTTCTATCCCAATTAGAAAGGATGATGAAGTTCAGGTTGTGCGAGGATCATTCAAGGGAAGAGAAGGCAAAGTTGTTCAAGTTTATCGGAAGAAGTGGGTCATCCATGTTGAGCGCATTACTCGGGACAAAGTCAATGGTGAGCTACTATGGTGTTTAGGACAGGAATTAGTATACATACAGTGAGTTGCTTGTCTGTAATTTTTATTTTTATTTTGACGTCTGTTGTCTTTTTTCAGGTTCAACAGTGAATGTTGGTGTCCACCCATCAAAGGTTATTGTGACAAAGTTGAAACTAGATAAGGATAGAAAATCTCTTTTGGAGAGAAAAGGAAAAGGAAGAGCTGCAGAGAAAGGGAAGGGCAAATTTACAGCAGAGGATGTTGCTCAACCTCTTCAGGATGTTGATTAAATTTTGTTTTTACGCTGACATGCCAGTTGTAGGCTTTAGTGCAGAGTGGAACTAAAATTATGGTGAAATATTTTTGGTCTTAATTGTATTAAACTTGATTAGCTTCAAGAACCTTTTCAATCTTTAATATTTGCTTCCATTGGTTATTGAGCATGTTCCTGTTCCAAGATGACACGCTGGTTGACCAGCGATTCTGTTTATGCAGTTTTCTGTTTCTAATGGAAAGTTTGTTATAGAGAATTTCAAAATTCCCAAGGAACGAATACTTGAATTGCTTCAGAACTTTTAAAGAATGATTCCAAGCTTTAAACTTTAAATGTTCGATTCTTAATATGGGAGAAAAAGGAAGAAGGCAATTGTCTGCAGCAAACTAAGGAGTTTTTGAGGGCCAAATTAGCAGTTTACGAGTTTAGCAATGAAGTATCTGAGTGTTCAATTAGTGAGCTTCCCAAGGCACATGGGGGTTCAATTTATTTATGTTTGGATTTTTAGTGAGACGTGGAATTAGAGTTAAGTGTTTATTGCGATTGGTTGTAAGTTGTAACATATCGAAGTCTGCAGTTGCTTGAATGTCATGAACACTGATTTTGTTTGCTAGCTGCCTGTAGATTATGTTATATTATGCAATACTGATTGCTTGCTTTATTATTAATTATGTTCGAGATCCAGAAGTGAAACTGCACCGGTTTTCAAGTATAGGACATGAAATTTTTAATTCTCTATTTACAGTCATATAAGATTTCAGAGGGAGCTGCACTGTAACAATTAAGCACTTGAGCAGAAAACTGTAGGTGACACACAAGTTCATTTATATGTGATTTGAGGGGATTTTTTTGTGTGTTTACCATGGTTTTCAGTGCAGTTTTGGCATTGTTATTGCTATATTTTATTGGCATCTGATTTTGGATGGTTTTTATTTTTATTTTTGAAATATTTAACGGGGAATGAAAGCAGTCTCACTCAAGCTTTGAAGTGAGAGTTGAGATTGTTGGTACCAAGCCAGCCCACAATATATTCATTTAAGAGTTCAAACATGTTACTTATGGCATTTGAACCTGGGTAGGGAGGTTAACAACCATATTTTCCAATCACCTGGGCTAGACCCAATTGACTTCTGATTTGGATAATTATCAAAAATATTATTTGATTTTGCACGATTGTTTCATATGCTTTTCATATGCTTATGGTATCTCTTCTTTTTTTTCTACTAGGAAAACTTTGTGGGAAAATTTAATGATGCTTCCCATGAGTATCCTAATAAATCTAGTTGGCATAAACTAGTGCACCTAACCAAATGATTTTAACTGGATTGCTGTTGGCATGAGCCAAATACCCAACAACATTGGTGACAACTGGTTGAACCAACCCTATTTATATATTCAGGTTATTATGCTTATTGGTGACAACTGGTTGAACCAGCCCTATTTATATATTCAGGTTATTATGCTTTTGGCAAGATTTAATATATTTATGCTGCAGATAATTTTTTGAGAGCATTACACTCTTTTTCTTGGAACTTTCAGGAACTAGCTTATTAAACCATGCAAGCAATTTACTTTAAAAGCCTTTTTTGGCAATCCAATAATCACATTTTTTAACTAGATGGAATGAAGGAATTACCACGCACTGCAGACCTTTTAGAATTTCGTCTTTTACCTTGATAAGATTCGGGCACTTGATTTTATGACGCGGGTTTTTAGGAATTTGGGTTTCTCATTCTGCCTGCTAGAAAACATGGTAGAATTGGCATGAAAAAGTCTCATGCTCTAGCTATCTATCATAGTACTGTCATGAAAAATTGAATCGAGTGGATGCATTAGTAAACGTTGCTTTGATTGTTGTTATGATTGTGGTCCTTTCCGCTGAAGCTTGAGTAAATATATAGAAGGGAAGTGAGCTAAATTGAGAGTGCTTACTATGCAATGTCTCGGTTCTTTGGGATAGATTGTGACCATCTGCGAAAGCTTGAAATTAAAAATATGCTGAAAGGATGTGGGCTAGATTGAGAGTGCTTACCGTGCAATGTCTCAAATTCGAATTTCTTGGTGGATTCTGAGTAGATGGAAATCGTGTGTGAGATATCCTTGTTGGATTCTGAGCAGATGGAAATCGTGTGTGAGATATGCTGGTGCTGCTGAAGTCGGTACGAATTTGCATTTGTTACAATGTTATATACAATCCAACTAGTTCACTTATATAGCCCTTTAGACTGCAAAGTGTACATCAGGCAATTAGGGCTTTTGTAGAAATTGGGCCTAAATTGCCCTAGATCCACTATTAATTACGACTTCCACATTAATCTTTGCTTACTTTTATGCTCCTTAGCAGCTATCTTTGCTTACCTCCATTCCCCAGCATCTGCCCTATCAGGATCTTTGCTTCATCTATCTTTGCCTTGCTTACGTCTATTTCCCAGCATCTGTCCTATCAGGAGCGTTGCTTCATCAATCTCCTAGTAACTGGTAAAGATATGCCGGTGCTGCTGAAGTTGGTACAAATTTGCTTATGGTATTTATGTTATACACAATCCATACAAATTTGCTTATGGTATTTATGTTATACACAATCCATACAAATTTGCTTATGGTATTTATGTTATACACAATCCAACTATTTCACTTTTAACTATTTCATTTTTAAATGTTGTGCAAAGTAAAAATAATAATAATCCAATTTTAAGGTTATGGTCAAGCTACACATTAAATTGAAATTTGCTTATGGTATTTATGTTATACACAATCCAACTATTTCATTTTTAAATGTTGTGCAAAGTAAAAATAATAATAATTCAATTTTAAGGTTATGGTCAAGCTACACATTAAATTGGTGTATGAGACCTTTTGTTTGTGGGACAAGGAACCTGTCTCTGTAGCAATTTCAATTTGACTGCTAAAATTTAAAAAGGTATACATATCTTACCCCTATTTAGATTTGAACTTGTAATCTTTTAAAAAAAAACACATTTTCTTACCCATAATGTACATTAAACAATTAATAATTTCTTATTTACATTTAGATCTAATACTAATTATAACTTAAAATTCTACATTAATTAATTGTTGATTACTTTCATGCTCAGCATCTATCGAGCATGTATCTTTGCATAGCTTCATTCCCTAGCATCTATGTTTCATTATTTCCCACAGAAATCTTCTAAATTCTTTTACCTATTGGGTTTTGGTTTCCTTCTTTTCCCTCGCACTTTTCTTTTTTTTATCCCGATCTGTCCTGGCATCCAGTTTTCTTATTACCGGGGTAAAGTCCTTCGGCTTAAAGGCTTCTAAATTATTTTCCCTATTGGGGTTTGGTTTCCTTTTCCCTCTCACTATTCCGTTTTTTTCCCGATCTGTTCTGGCATCCGGTTTTCTTATTACATGGGTACAGTCCTTGGCTTAATTTTCTTTCGTCCTTTTCCTTACGTGTTTGCCCAATCCGTCTTCGCTTCAGCTTTCTTGTAAACCTGGGTACAATCCTTCGCCAAATACTTGAAACATGCTTATGCCATGTAAATGTAAAAGATATATGCTTTGGTACAATCCTTGGCTAAATAATCAAAGCATGCTTCTAAATGCTTCTGCACATGGCATATTTTCATATGGTGTTGATTGATTTAAGTTAGTGCAAGTTTAGAAGATTTATGCTTAGAAAGGTACGCAGAATTATTTTCAAAGCTGAGGTCTAAATACATTTCTTTCCAGTTTTGATGGTTGTGAGATCATCTATATTTTTTTTTCACGTTTAAAATTATTTTAAAGTTTTGGTTTTTAATAAAATATTGATGATATAGCTAAGCTTTAGCTTATCTAAATTGTAGTGTTTTTTTATATGGCTGTATTTAAGGTGTTTTTTGGTTTACTTTTTTCAAGGAAAAATTAGTGGGATATTATATCTTTATAAAATATTTGAATGGAGAGTAATTCAACTCCCGCTACAATAATGGTTGGTAATCTTGAAGGATTAATAAATTTGAATCTAACTTATTGTGTTTGTTTACATGTTCTGTTAATAAATTTGAATTGTTTTGGGAATGTGGTTAAGTCAATTAAACTAACCCTTAGGGTGAAGGCCTTTATTTAATTGTGTAAGGCCAGACTTTTATTTAATTGTGTAAGGCCAGACTTTTATTCAAGTTAACCACAAAACACCCAGAAAACACATACTATCACCCTAATCCTAAAGAGAGAAAATCACTATGGAAAAACCTTTAAATAAATTTTGTAATATCCATTGAATTCCATATTATAGGTTTAATAAAAGTTGGATATAAGGTATCATTTTCATGGTGAATTATGAGATAATAAGAAATTCCCATAGGTTTAATAAAATTTAGACATTAGTTGATCATTTTCATGGTGATTTATTAGACAATTAGAGATTTATGAAAAAAGTAGAGTTCATATTTGTATCCACATCTTTTGTGCCATCAATTTTGAATCTTTTGTGCATCAATTCTGAGCCTTCTAACAAGTAAATCACAAATAAATAAACTCAATAAAATAATTACCTTGAAACAATTTAGGGGAATCAAATAGTTTAGTTTGAAAATCTTTGGAGCAAGTTTGTTAGTGGATTATATTTTATATCTATACCTTAAATTTCACCTTTGTAGACACTTGATAATTCAATAAAATAATTACCTTGAAGCAATCTATGGGAATCAAATAGTTTAGTTTGAAAATTTAAAGTTTGTTAGTATCAATACCTTAAATTTCACCTTTATAGGCACTTGATTTTATTTTGAGGATGTTGATCTTCTTTAAACTTGGTTTTAGTATTTTTTTCCTTTTTATAATGATGTCTTGTGCTTGGCAATTGTTGTCTTAAATACAAGATTATATATCATTTGAAATTATTTTTACTAAATGTCTTATTCAAATTAGGAAAAGGGGAAGTGGTTTGTTCGGTGTCTTTAAATACAAGATTATGTTTTATCTGAAGCTATTGTAACCAAATGTCTGATTCAAATTAGGAGAAGGGGAAGTGGGAGCTTTTTTGCATATTCACATTTGTTGATGACAGTGATTAGGTTGGTATTAACACATTACTATCTCAATAGATTTACTTATAAAAGTATTTAGCAACATCTAAAACTTTTCTTTGTCCATTCCACATTTATTCTTAAAAATTGTCAATGTTAATCATATTTGGTTGGTAAAAGAAACCTATCATATTAACAAAATGTTTTTTTTTTAAATGATAAAAGAAAGAATATTTTATTTCAATTTATATTGTGATGGATAACAATAAGTTAAACTATCAATCTTTATAATTTGATTGCATTTTAACCTTAACTATTTGTTGGTTATTGTGATAATTATTATACACTAAACATATCCTTTGTTACTGAATAACCCTCTTCTCTGTGTGACCAATCTCCATTATTATAGAAATAGTGGAGCAAGACACTCCTTATAAAATGTCTACATATGTTCAATCTAAGAGTTAATATGTGATTTCATTAGTGGTTTTTTTTTCCTTTCCATGTATGTTGTTTTTGTATTGATATTCAAAACATGTTTTGAAACAAATTTCACAACATGCAACCATGGATGACCATGTATGTTGTTTTTGTATTAATATTCAAAACATGTTTTGAAAAAAATTTCACAACATGCAACCATGGATGATTTTAAGGATGGAAATTTATATTAAAATGTAGAAACATGGGCTAATATTACTAATCCTTAATATGCAAAATGTAAATTTTTAGTGATAGTTTTGTAAAAATATTCAAATTCCTAAGGATTTTATATAGTTTCTATAAAATAATGCACATGCATATCATTAAGTACCCTAACCATAATCATAATCCTAAAGAAACAAATAAACCTATATGTCCAAAAATGATCTCAATATGTTCTCAATATTAAACCACAAACAAATCTGTTCAACGGTGCCAAACTAAACACAAAGTCCTTATAACCCTTTACATCTCATACGTAAGGTAAATGACACTAGTATCTACGACCCTTTTGAGAGTGAAAAATCTTTATAATATGTACATAAAATAACCTAAATAATTTGTCTTCAATGATTCCTCCAATAATAAACCTCTGCCTCCATTTGCTAAGCCTCCTTGTAAAGGGCATCTACCTATGTACTTAGCTCTTGAAAAACATGAGAGTATGTTACTTGAACGAAAAGAGCAAATGCCTCTTTCAACTAGTGTACTAAAGGGTTTAGACTAACATTTTGAATATGTAGCTCACCCTTTATCCAATTAAGGACCAAAGAAGTGTCTCCAAAGACCTATAACCACTAAATGCCTTTCTCTATTGCAATCTTAAAAATAAATCTCATGCCATCAATAGTTTGAAATTTTGCATAGTTTGAACCTGGACCCAAGCTTGCATTGAACTTTAAACAATGACTATTTGAAATGAAAAGTAAACCACTAACATATTATTGAAACCAGCTAGGCCTTCTTCAGCCCCAAAGTTTGTGAAACATATATGACTTATAATTGAACTTATCAACATAAAACAAAATCAATTTGAGCATACTTTTTGCTCAAGAAAACATGAATTCAACCAAAGCGTTTGGCTCTTTTATCAACCAAGTTCATGCAACTTTTAAAGACACCAAACAATTCATATAGACTTTCGCCCATAGTTGGTTAGTTAATTACATATTGTTATTATGACTTGGAAATCAATGACCATCCTAGAGAGTGTATCAGGGAATATGACATTTATCGTAGATAGCCTTGAATTTTTTTCTTTTCTTGTGGGACATTATTTTCAATTTTAACCAATTTTTTTTAGTTAAATAAAACATGAAATTGTAAGTCTTGATGTCTTTTTAATCATGGAGTTGTGTGCCATTTTTGTTTATGAGAGGTTCAACCTCTAGTCTAGGTGTAAGTAGATATTTAATGGTGATGTCACATGTCAGTGTTGGAGCTTTGGTTTCATGCCTTGCCCTTTTCCACTACCATTGTGCCATGTATTAAACCTTGGGAGTCGAGAATTAATGAGGTGTTCTTAGCAAATCGTTCCTTTTGTACATTGAATATGCAATATCCTTTATTTTCTCCTACCCATTCACTATACCATCTCAATCTCATTTAATTCCATGCCCATCGTTTTACACTGAGTGATCGATTTAGGTTTTTCCATATCTTGCTAAAGTGCATGTTGTTGTTAGCAATTATGGTGAGATAACTTCATGAAGAAGCATGTCAATTTTGCTTTCCTCATACAACAATTATGGTGAGATAGCTTCATGAAGAAATCTTGACATGCTATTTTTTCTCACCCAAGAACACATTACACTCCTCACTGTTGATTTGGACCGACTTGAAGGACTAGATCTCCCCATTCTATTCAAAGTGCTCAACTTCCCACTACATCATTTTCATTACCCTCCTTGATTCAATTTCGCACTTTGCAAAACAATCAAGCACAAACTTGAAATTTTTGTTGTGTTGGATGTTCTTTTCAACTTTGACTTTTTTTACGGTTAAAAAAATCAAAATTGTAAGTTTTTTTTTTCTTTATAAATCGTGGAGCCATAAATTTGATAGGTAGATTCATAATGGAATGTCATTTTGTTTATAAAAGTTTAGCCTCGAGGCTAAGGGTAAGTAGCTATTTAATGTAGAAAATGTCTCATGTCAGCGATTGTCCCAAACCTTTGACCCCATTGCCTACCATTTTCCACTACCACCATGCCATGCATTAACCCTTAGGAATTTGGATGATCATCTTAAATGTTGCAACATTAATGAGGTAAGATCAACCAAACATTCACTCCTTACATTCGATAAGTAATATCCTTTAATCTTTCCCACCTTCTTGTTGTGTAGTCTAATCTCATTTAAATATGTGTCCACTGTGTTGCATCGATGATTGATTTGGACATAGTGATATTCATTTAAATATGTGTCCACTGTGTTGCATCGATGATTGATTTGGACACGGTGATATCTTTCTAAACTATACAATGTTCTAGCACTTACGATGGGCTTGATTCATGACTAAGCCTACACATGTTGTTTTCTTGTGGTCCTCATCGAAGAATGTATCCACTCCCCTTCATTGATTTGCATCCGATCTAAAGGACTAGATCTCCTCATGTTATCCATACTTAATATGCTCAACTTCCACTCCACCATTTTAATCGCCCTCCTTGCTTCAATTTTTCACTCTACAAAATAGTGAATCGTGTGGTCATGGGCAAGTAATAGCAAAACATGATTGAATGATGATATTGTGTAGTAAATAAAAGGCACTGAGTGAACATGAGGTGATGAGGTCAACCTCCTCATAATGAGGTATTCCATCCCACAAAAATTTCTCATACATGTTAAATTAACACTGCGTTTGCTATCTATCTACTTAATTCTCATTCTTTTACCATTTGCATTTGTTACATCATCACCTTTTTTCATCGGTCATGCCATCGAAGATCCCATCCACTCCATGATTTAATTATGATCATGATCCTCATAGTTGTCTTTGTATGCTTGCAGTCAAACTTTGTAATGAACCTCTTGAGAATAATGTTTTCCCCATTGTCGTCACTGGTATGCATGTTTTGTTCCATTTGTTGTTGCAGAGTCTCTGCATGACATGTCATAGACTTGTAGAATCTTCTTATAGTTGTGATTGTGATGTATTATGTTGATATGGTGAACCATGATTGAATGAGATCGATGCTCAATATTTGGGAGGGATGAAGAAAAACTCGTCAACATGTCCATTGAGGAATAACGATATTAGTCTCTACTTAAAAAGAATGTGAAAATTTTAAGAGAAGGTAAGCTTTATGATGGCAATGCAATCATAGTTGTGATTGTGGTTGTATTGTGTTAATACAGTGAATCAGAGTTGGATGAGATCGATGCTTGAGATTCGAGGAGGATGAAGAAAAGCTTATCAACTTGTCCCTTGAGAAGGAATTACTCTCTAACTGAAGAGAATATGTTAAACTTGAGAGAAATCTTTATAATGATAATGCCATTTCTCTCCCAAAGCCCCATCATTGATCCCTAACCACGAGGACTAAAAAACATTCCAAGAGATGGCCTTAAATTGAATGAAATTTTATCAATTTCCTTTGATGCCATGGTAAGATAAAGTGTAAGGTTTACATGATGGAAATGTACATATCTTCCTTTCCCAATACAATTTTTTTTTAACATAAACAATTATTTTTTATTTGAGGATAATAGGTTGGGCCGGAGCCTAATCAACCCCTATTACAATTTCTTTCCCGTAAAAAACCGGGTGGGCCTTTAACATGATCTTACATAGTAGGGAGACTTCTTTCTTATGGAATAGGGTACCAAACGGGTATTTCATTGTTCTTTGAGAGCTCTCCTTAGGCTAATAGGCATCCCATATTTTCCCTTTCGTTAGCTTCCTTGTTTAGATTTCGGAGGATGTGGTAGAAGGAGATGGAGGTGAAGTTCTACATTACTTTACGGAGTCTCTGAAGAGTCTTGTTGAGTACCGGGTTGTTGAAGTAGTCATCTGTATTTAGGATTTTTATCAGGATTTCCGAATCCCCGAAAACTTGAATGTCTTTTTCACCGTTCCCTTGAGCGAGCTGGCAATCTTTGAGTAGTTCTAAAGTTTCTGCCTGATTATTAGTGCTCTGTCCCAAGCCTTAGTTGAAATTGTCTTTGCTTTGACCGTCCGGGAAGTAGATTACCTCCCCTGCTCCTGATGTCCCTGGGTTTCCTTTGGAAGCTCCGTCAAAGAATATCGTAGCTTTGCCCTGAGTCTTCCACCACTTTTGAAAGTCCTGTTCAGGGGTCTGAAGCTGCCACTCTGGGTTGGGACAAGGCCAAGGGGTGTTCTTTTTGTTACTTACTCTCTTCAAAGGCGCACCAAGCCAACATATCTCTTTTGGGAGGAGAACGCTATTTGTCTTGTGAGGCCGATTCTCTAGAGTTTCCAGGAGCAGTGCTTTGGCTTTGGCAACCACGACTGTGGGTGGCCGCAAACAGTTATTGAAAGTGGCTTCATTCCTTGCTAACCACACTTCCCAACAAATGTATTTTGGTATGGCATACCAGATTTTGGCCCACATGGTTTTTCTCTTCAACGCATGAGGAGAACGCCCTTTCCAAGAGGCGAATAAATTAACAACAGTGAGCTGCGATGGGGTTTGTGCATTGAGCCCGTGCATAGCCCGTGTCCAGACTTCTTGAGTGAATGGGTAGTCAATAAATAGGTGATCCAACGTTTCTTGTGCCGAGCAACAGAATGTGCATTTGTGGGGACCGATGATACCACGTTTTGCTAAGTTGTCTCTTGTCAGAACCCTTCGATGCATGGGCACCCAACAAAATAAATTTATCTTTGGGAGACCAAAGGGGTCCTAGACGAGTTGCCACAGTGTGGAAGAGTGGATCTGGGAATGATGAGCTTGGAGTGCTGCGAATCCCTGCGTGGAAGTGTATGCCCCAGTCGACCCTCATCCCCATTTGTCTCTTGAGCACAGGTGCAGAGGTGCCATTCCTAAGATCGCTGCAAGGAGATGATTGAACTTTGGTTGCATCTTATTTGGGGGGGCGTGGTATAGCCTAGGCGAGCCAGTTCCCGTCCGTGTCCCATGATGAAATTTATGCCAGCTTGTGGATGCCCTGTTGAATGAGCCAGGCGCATATATCAACGATTTATGGGGCGAGTTTAAGGGCATGGAGGTCCATGATTTTGTCCTCCCACAACCAGGTTCTTCTCCCATTTCCAGGGATTCTATATAGGTGATCTTTAAAAAACTTCCAGGCCCGACTGCAGAGCTTCCAAAGAGTGGTTCCTTGGCAGGATGCACCTTCATCCATATTGTTCAATGACAACGCGTGCAAGTATTTTTTAATGAGCACTTGGCTTACTAGATGTCGTTGGTTTGAGAAGATTTTCCACAAGATCTTTCCTCCCAACGCCATATTGGCCAATCTGGGATCCCTTACTTGAAGTCCACCTTCTAGTAAAGATCTTTTCACAATTTTCGAGCTTACCAAGTGAATTTTTCTTTGATTTCCCTTTCCTCCTTGCCACATGAATTTTCGTATCAACATTGAGAGTTTCTCTATGATCGTTTTTGGGGCCAAGAGGAACGAAGCCTGGTAAATTGGAAGGGAGGAGAGAACATATTTTACTAGAATGAGCTTCCCGATTGTGGTAAGCCACTGACCACCCCAAGCAGACATTTTTGCCTTGATTTTGCTGAGTATTTCCAACCAGTGGGGGGCCTTGCTGATTCCCAGGGTTAATGGCAGTCCTAAGTACTTGATTTTATCCCAAAAGGCATGGCTCGTGAACCCAAGGGTTTGAGTGATCCGATGAATGGATTGCTGATCAACTTCCTAGCCATACACTGCACTTTTCCTCTTATTGACCAGTGCTTCTGAAACTCTGCAGAAGCTTTGAATAACTTCGTTAAAATCCCTTGCAATTTGAAGGGAAGCACCTCCTAGGAGAAGAGAGTCATCGACGAACAAGGCATGGTTGATTGGCTCAGTTCCTTTCATCGGCCTAATGCCTGGAATTGTCCCAGTTAACTTCTCTGCTGTCAGCTTGCGACTTAGAGAATTTGCCATCAATATGTACAGGAAGGGGGACAGTGGGAAGCCTTGCCTTATGCCCCTCATTGATTTACTAAGGGGGCGATCCATGGCTCTCCTATGCAAGCTTTAATCAATCTTATAAAATCAGGGCTGAAGCCAAAGGCGTAAAGAACTTGTAGGAGAAAAGAGTGCCTTACCCAATCGAAGGCGTTCGCCATGTCCAATTTGATAAGCATTCCTTGCTCATGGCATTGATGGCTGGAATGAATGGTTTCCTGCACAAGAATCACGTTATATGGAATGTGCCTGCCTTTAACAAACTCTCCTTGGTTGGGGGAGATGAGTTTTTCCAGTAGTGGCTTGATTTTGTTTGCAAGGAGTTTGGAGAGTATTTTGTAGGAAGCGTTGCATAACGAGATTGGCCCAAAATGATCAAATGTCATCGGGTTCGATTCTTTTGGGATTAGAGCAAGGAACGTGGAGTTTGTGCTTCCTCCCACTTTGGCTTTTTGGAGGAAGCTTTTGATCATTCGAAACAGATCAACCTTAATAATGTTTCAACAAGTTCTGTAGAAGTGCATGGTGAACTCGTTGGGTCTTGGAGCTTTGTCTGGCTCCATCTTCCATATGACATTATTGATTTCATCTTCAGTGAAGGGCTTCCGGAGGCTTGAGTTGTCTTCCTCATTTACCAATCTTGGAATGTGAGTGAGGAAATCTGAAAATTCCTCCTCAGTATCCACTTCTTCTTCTTTGTACAACTGTTGGAAATGAGAGGTGGAAACCTCTTTTAATTGGGCTATTCCTTTATGGACAGTCCCATCAAGGGAGGTTATCTCTGCAATGAGATTTTTAGAGAGGCGAGATCGAATTTGCTTGTGGAAGAATGCTGAATTTTTGTCACCGGATTCGAGCAAGAGGTTACAAGATTTGAGTCACAGGGACTCTTCCTCTACTCTGAATGAGTGGAAAGTGTTGAGCTGAGCTTCTTGCTCTTTCTAAATTTCTGAGTAGGTAATGTCTTTATGCTCCAGGTCCAATTGCAGATCTAGCAACTGACTGGTGGTATGTTTTCTAAGACTAGTGGGGGAATCTGTTGGCCTTTTTATCCATGCTTTCAAGGCTGTTTTGGTGGCTTTAATTGTATGTTCCCACACATAGCTAGGCGATCCATTGACAAAAATGGACCAAGATTTTGAGACTGTGTCCATGAATCCTTCCCTATCTTCCCAGAGGGGGCTGAAGCGGAAGGGGATGGGTCCCAAATTTTTCTCATCTTCAAACAACAGAAGAATGGGTTTATGATCTGAAGCCAGTTTTGGCAGAATTTTTGTGGAAATAATCTTATTTACGGAGAGGAAGGTGCTTTGTAGTAAAAATCTGTCCAGGTGGGCTGAAATGTGTTCCATCCCAACTCTATTGTTAGACCAAGTGTAGAGTCCTTTTTTGGCTTAAAGTCCAGTAAATGCCATTGTTGAATTAAGTATTCCACGAAGGGGAGAAATTGGTCCTTGCTGATTATGCCTCCTCTTTTTTCCTTTGTCTCCAAAATTAGGTTGAAGTCTCCGGCTAGAATTATATTCTTGGGGGAGTAAGCCTCTAGAAATCCAAATAGAGTTTGCCAGCAGTCTTTCTTTTCTGCATAGAGAATTGGAACATAAAGGTTAAAGAAGGTGAAGGCGATCTTACTTGCAAGGTGCCGGAGTTCGGTGTAGATCCAGTGTTGCGTGTCAAAGGAGATTTCAAGATGGAATTTGTCTTCCTCCCAAAGAGTGGTGAGCCCACCACAAGTGCCCCTTGCACTTACTGCTTTTCCAGCTTTTGTTTTCCATTTAGCTTTGTTGAGATCGAGAAGGGCATTCCATTCTATTTTAATCTCTTGGAGCATGAGGATCTTGGGTGTTTATGATTTCAGAAGGTTCTTCATAGCTTCAACTTTTAAGGGGTTCCCCAGGCCTCTGCAGTTCCAAGAGACTAATCACATTATTTACTAGTAGAGGGGGGAGCAGACCCTCCCTTGGGAGGCTTGTTTCTAGTATTTATGCCAATGGACATATCTATCGTGGGTTGTCTGCCTTGCATTTTTGGTCTTTCAACCTCTTCTTCCCTTGTCTCTCTATGGGATTTCCTCCTGGCTCTTTTCAATGGCCTCTCAAATGTCTCATGTTCCGAGGATCCTGAGATCTCAAGAGACTTCTTCCTTGTCATCTCTGCATAGGAAGGAGGGCTAGGGACTCCTCCTGATGATCCTGCTTGTAGATGGGTTGATTCTTCCGGGATTTTGTCTTTCACAATAGGAGTGGGTTGTTGTCTGACATCTTCAGCTGTTGGAGCTAGGGATGGTTCTTTTGGGATGCTGAGTATTTCAAAGGGGTTGTTTGCTATCTCTACTCTTGGAGGGGCTAAGTTTCCCTCCCCTTGTAATTGAACCAAGGGATGTGTTCCATTCCCCGGGGGTGCATATTTCCTTTTGGATCTATTTTTCTGTTTGGCTGGAGCTGCTTTCTGGACTTGGGTCCATTGATCTCCCTTCGAGTTCTTGTCCTCCTCCTCTGCTTTCTTTTTACATTGCTTGGCGAAATGCCCGTAGCCATGTAAATGTTGACATTTAAAGGGGAGTTGCTTGTAGTCTAGCACTTGAATGTAGGACCAATCAACCACCGTAAGATTTATTGCTTCCGGGAGGCATTCCTCCATATCGAATTCTACACAGATCCTCGCACATGAGTATTGATCCATCATTTCGGCGCGGTCTATATATTTACCGAGCTTATTGCCTATGGCTTCTAGAGATTTGGGATTCCAGCAGTGCAAAGGTAAATGAGGTAGGCGTACCCATACGAGAACAATCGAGGGAACATCCTGAGTCAGATTGAAATCCGAGGTCCATTGGTTCAAGTACAGACCCTGGGAGCCCATAAAATATGGGCCATTTATGAAGATGAGATTCTTGTCCTCTACCGAATCGAAGACAAAGACAAAGAAGCCTTTGCCGACTAAGTAGCTTCTGATTCCTTCTTTGACCAAAGATCTCCAGTTTCTTTGCACCCATGCGTCCACCGCTTTGGGTGATGGCCAGAGCCCTGTGAACTGTCCCATTATCCCTCATTCAGCAAAATTCAAAGCTGATCTACAGGGTTCTTCGGTCGGCAGGGCAACCATGGGAATGGTTTCCAGTTTTTTAATAAAATTGTGTTGTTGTTCACTAGATGGGGGTTTGATACAGGTTGCTACCAGATTCCTAAACATGATTAGCTCGGGTGAAGGGGAGGGGCGACCTTGGGGCCCCCCTCCTAGGGCCATGCGATGGTGCAACTCTCGGAGGTGAACTGGAACGCTGGCTCAGACGCAATGCGCAACTCCTCCTCACTCTAATTAAAAAAAAAGAAAAAAGATCCCAATACAATTTAAAAAGGTATAAATATTTGTTTTTATTTTACAATATTTATAACATAAATGTAACATTGTTTTATGATAGTCATGGTTTTTTTATTTATAGAGATTAATTAATTTGTAAAATTTATTGTTTTATTATTTTAATAGGTATTTAATTTAAGGTGAATTGTTGAATATCAAACCTATAAAGTGGTGGAAAATTTAATATATATGTTATTTGTAAGAATGCAACTTTTTGTTTATAAAAATTTGCATATATTTCTCTTCACTTTTAGATTATATATAAATTTATGTTCATCCTTAAATTAATTATATATATCTATATTAATTCTTAACTATTTAGTGTTTAATTGAATTAAAAAGTGAGATCTTAAATATGAATTTAAGATAGATTTATGATGTTTACATTATGAAGTTATATTTAAGATAGATTTAAGTAAATTAACATATCAAATATTTACATTATGAAGTTTTGTTTAATATTTTATATAGGCAATTCATTGAGTTAATATTCATGCAAAAGCTTCATTATTGTTCTTATTAGTCCCTGTCGTAGGCATAGAGGGACCATAGCGATTGATAATTCGTTGACTACATATTAGTTTGTCCTTTGACCACAAATATTTGCATAATATGTATTGTTGGAGCTAGGGAACTAAAAACATAGATTTTTATATAATAAAAAATACCATATATGTATTGATCTGATTGGATAAGAGATTGGAGGTCTTATTGTCGGCGTCACTATTTTCAATGTTTTATATGGTAACATATCCAAACTTTTTTATCGTATATAGTCTTTTTGAATCATATATGTTTCCTATGTATTGCTTGAAGGTGGATTAATGATAGCATTAGTTCGAATGTTTGTTTAACATTTTTTGCTAGGTGAATATATCCATAAGTTTTTATTTGTACTAATCATATTGAAATGTTTAGATATCCAAGCTTTGTAGTGATCGAGAATTCCAAAGTTTATAACGTCCTTGCCACATGTATTTGTATTGAAATGTATTGACATTTTTTTTGAGGTGCTTGAATAGGCCTGACAACTTAAATGTTTACATGACGCGAGGTCCTCCAACAGGCCTGACAACTTAAATGTTTGCATACCGCGAGCTTCTTAGACAACCTGACCGCCTTAAATGTTTATCTAAATACGTTTCTCGGAGTACATTTTTCCTCGAAATTATCCATACAATGTTGCAGTGATTTTGCACAATATTGTTGTCCACCGCCAGTTGAATAAGCATTCTATGTTTCATCATTCTTCTAGCTTTGCAATGCAATTTCGTCATCGTTGAAGCTACATACATTGTTTACTGGTTTGGTGAGTGCTTCTTCTTTGCTAGTTCGTCGATTGCTACTTGTTGTTGTTTGGTTCACAATTCGACCTGTGCTTCTGCCTTTCATCGTTTCAGAGTAAGTTTCCATGCCATAGTTTCATTTTCTGTTCCTTGTTTGTTGTTCAGTGTTTGCAATTTGGAAGTAAGAATGTTTGATTATTTCTACTGGCATGGTCTTTGTATGTTTCTGGTTCCTTCTGTGCTTTGGCTATAGTTTCGTAATCATTAGAGATACATGTGTTTTTTATTGGTTCAGTGGCTGTTGCTTGTTCGCTGGTTCGTTGGTTCGTGGGTTGTTGGTTTTGTTTGTTTGGCTCGTGTTTGCGCTTTGGGGTCGTGGGGCTGCAGTTGGGCCTGTTCATGCTTTCTCACTGGTTTGGTGCTTTCTATTTTCTTTTGTTTGATTCGGCTTTGCAGGGTTGGGGTCTTGCGTTGGTAGTTGGAGTTGTTTTTTCTTTTTTTGGATTGTTATTGTCTTTTGGCCGCTTTACGGTGTTCAGCCCTTGCACCCACAAGTTGACATGCAATTGTGTTATTTTCCTTGTTTGGCGAGGTCGATATCTGTTCTGCTGTGAGATTTTGCTGGTGCTTTAGTGCTGACATGAGAGAAAATAGTTGCAAGAAAAATACTTCAAGTTGTACATGTGCAATTGCAATATCCGTTGTTTTTTTGTTAAAATAAAGCATATGCAGGCTACGTTTATAAACCATGTATGGTCAAATGTGCCCATATGACAATACATGCTCTTTGTCCTTTACACAGACTGGTGTTCCCACGATACAATCTGTCTTGTACTTGAGATATGATATGTACAACAAAGATTCTGCAAAATTATATTTCCATGTCTGGAAGCATATCTGGTTAGTTTGCCATGAAAAACCAAAATCTTGTATCGTGGGCACAATACTCTGTGTAGAGGATAAAGAACATGTATTTCCATCGGTGGAAGCATATTTGGATACTTTGCCACAAAAAACCATAAATCGTTTAGCTACCGCCATGCAATTTCGTAATATTTTGTGGCTTGTAATATATTTTGGGCAGGGAAAAAGAAATTACAAATTCACAGCTATGGATGGAAAAGCGCAAAGGTTCATGTTTCTGCTTATCTTTTAGACTGTTCGTTGAGTCTCTTTTACTATATGTACATATTACTTGTTGTCCGGTGCATACCAACTTCCATTCATGTTCATTGTATTTTGAGTGTTCCCACATTCAAACAAACAAAATAGCTGGAGAAAACGACGGAGTCTTGACTACATCGCTTGAAGAGGATATAGAAAGGTGCATGCTTGTACTGTTATTTCACATTGCATTGTTTTGTGTTTCATTTATTACCTATATATGTGTTCACCTAGTTTATTGTATCTTCATCACATGCATTCCTGCATACTAACATACTTCATGTCCATTGTGTTTTCACTGCATTGCTACATTTAAACAAACATAATGGCTGGAGAGGACGATGAACTCTTTGGCAGGAATGTAGCCGAGGAATTACATAAGTCGATACCTGTGCTCTTATTTCATATTCCAGTGTTCATTTTTTCATTTACTGTCTGTATATTTGTTGTGCTTGTTATGCTGCTTTGCACCTTTTTTTATTGTTATTTTTTTCCCCTTCTTTTCTTCCTTCAATTATAATATATTTTGTGTATTCTACTTCTTGTTACATTTGAATAATTAGACCTGTTTATCTTTCTTTTACATGTTTGTATTCATACTAACTTTCCTTCATGTCCATTTCATATTCGATGTTGGTACCTTGGAAGAAACAGGTTGGTTGGAAAGGAAGGTGAATTGTTTTGTGCAACAACAGAGGGTTATATGGTATAATCTTCTAAAAGGTATACCAATTGTGATGGTAAATTAAATATACAAACCAGGTGGGGGCATATAATATTAGACTTGAAAACGATGGCTTGGCAGCAATGGCGCTTTCTGCCCTCCCTATTTCTACTTTTTCCATTTTTTATTATCCCTTTTGTTTTCTAATTGATCTGCTTAGTGGTCTTTCCGAAAATGCCTTGGTGTGTCGCTTGGTGGAATAACGGTTCACATCTATGGTCGCGCTTCTACCTTATTCCATACTTACGCACTTTGTCGATTGCGGGTGCCGGGATAGCGGGTTCAAGATTTCTCCCTTGGCTTTCGGGGGTCCGTGATATACAACTTGGCCGTGGTGCCCCGCCCTCACGCCCTGTTTACTATTACACATTTTTCCAGTTAGAAAAATCAGATGCATACAATTTTACGCTTATTTAGTCCTTCTGATGGACAATATACAATGCATATGATTGTTTAGTCATGATGTTCATCTGCACATGCTTGCATCAGAAAAAGTTGGACTAGTGACATGGCCATGAGCAGTCAGTCATCCCAGACATCAGTAGACCGACAAGGCCAAAGGTAAAGATGCATATGCTCTGATCTTAGTATGTTTACCAGATAATATCCTTGACTATTTATTCATCTATGGCATGGTGAATATGTTGATGTCATATGCAATGCATGGTTTATAGTTCACAATAAGTATCAACAAGTACAAGCGAGACACCAAACATAACGCATGTTCCGCAAACTAAGAGGTGTGGTTGCGAAAATCTGGCTCCATAGTTCATCGAAGCTATGTGTGTACTTGTAGATTTATGCCAGTGAAAGAAGAATACAAAAAAAAAATGCACACTACCATTCACTTTAGTTTTCCTGTTCAAAAATTGTCACTAGGTCTAGAGTTGTAACACACAAAGTACTATCAATAGAGGGCTTGAACAACCGCCGAACTGGACAAGTGTTCATCGGGGACATAATGGTCGTCTATAGCACCTACTTGGACAAGGAAAAAAAACTAGATCCATTATTCGTGTTGACATGACAGACAAGGAGGCCATGATGACAGTGACACTGAGTATTCGTACACAACTTGTCCAGAAACATGCAGAAGAGATATTGCTGGGTAATGGGATATCCATTAGAAATTTTAATATATTTCCCAAAACAATATATGACTGTGGTGATTGTGATTGGATTATTTTGCTCAATGAAACAAGTATTTTGGAAAAAATTCTCGTTGTTTGTTTAGAATATCGTTTTGTCCTGGACACGACTATCAACCAGCTTGTACAGAGTAGTGATATTTACCCAATCAGAACCATTGGCACAAATGTCACACTGGTGAGAAAAATTGGCTCGCAACACATTCTCCATATAAAGGATGCAGATTCAGACAATGACAAGGCAATGGTACTGCTTTCCATATCCGTTTTTGTCCTTTACTTTCGCATGTGCATGTATCTCGGGTAAGTTACACAAATATTGCATTGTTCCATGTTGCAGCTACAATTGTTCGATACCTATTCAAATTTGTTTTCGTCAATGGAGAAACAATTGCATAGAGGGCAGATTCCACTTATGCTCTTCAAAAATATAACAAAGAAAATGGATGTTAGAGAAAGGATCTTTCAGACAACCCAGGCAACGTTTGTAATAGAGTTGCGAGGAGATATAGTACAAGATCCAAAGAAACTAGCTAGCTCTACATCTGTTGTGCGTATACATCCACAAAATCATACTCACTTTGTTTATACAAATAGCCCGTGGCTTGTTTTATTTTATCTTTTTTTTTTTTACCAGGGGAGGGTGCAGTTGTGTATTATATTGTTCAATGTATTAATTCCTATGCCCGGGTTCCCAGGTTGAAGGTGTTTTAGTTGCAACGAATGCGTACTCGATCCCCTTTGAACCCGTATGTGTGAAATGCAACTGTCATGCTTCTGCCTTCGCTTTGATAAGTGATGATACCATTGATTGTTTGTGATGCAGTGAAAAATGTCCATATATATATGGACATTGCCTCAATGTTGCAATATGAACCGTGGGAAACACAACCATGCATTGTACGGTTAGGAAGCCTCTATTACAAAATGTGTTTCTTAAGTTGGCAGAATTTTCGTATGAAACATATCTACAAAAAAAGGTAAGCAGTGTCTACATGTTGCACGATTTTCAGATACACAACAAATTTACCTTAAATGAGGACAATGCAATTTTTCATAATGGCTGAAGAAGGGAAAAAAATATATAAAACTTTGGCAGGAAACGAAAATACCTCATGTGTCTTTGTAATATTTCTTCAACATCCATATCAATAGTTGTTGGACTCGACTACTTGGGATTGCATGCGCATAAGATTGTTCGGTCAAAAAATGGGAAGCATGGCAACAAACCCCATATATCCCATGGCCCCGATTATTTTCTACCGGGTACATATACCAGATGTAAGAGAAAATGAATGCCACGATGTCTTCTCTTTGTATATCAAATTGTTTGATGCAAAGGTCGATGCGTCCTGCTCTATGGAACCTTGTGGGAACTTGCTTGCGGCTTGTTTGGAGTTTAATTGGTTCTTGGTTGTATGCTTCATCTGTCAATTTGTATATCGCGAAACTTCGTGCGTTGTTTGGAGGACACGGAACAATAGAATTGCAATTTTTAAGCCAGCTAGCCTGCAAATCCGCCTGATAATTTCTATGGCTCCGTGACACAAATGTAGTATGTGGCTTGTTTTAGCATTTTTCCTTGATCGATGAACTTGGTAAAATAAATCTCCTGGAATAATTTTAAATCAACGAATGTATAATGTGCGAATTCCAATTGTGCTATCATATCAACAAGAGGCCCTTAAAATTCAAATTGGTCGTTGTTATGCTTGCGGTGATAGAATTTATAAAAAACTTTGTTTTGTTTCCTTCATTTCTTTTAAAATAAGCGATTTAACATCCTTTGATAATTTTATGTAATTAAATTGTACAATATCAATATTTAATATAAATAATTTAGTATTTGAAAATAATTTTTTAGATAATGTTAGATAGGATGACCATTCGTAAACAATCGCAATTTTGAGCCCGCCAGTCCTGGAGTCCGTGTGTCAATTTGTATGTCGCGGAACTCTGAGTGTTGTTTGGAGGACACGGGACAATAGAAGTGTAATGTTGAGCCAGACAACCCGCAAGCCCGCCTGTCAATTTGTATATCGCGGAACTTTGGGTGCTAGTTGTAGGACACAAAACAATAGAGGCTGAATTTTGAGCCCGCCATCCCGAGAACCCGCGATCCAAAAAGTGGCTAAGTATGGAATGAAGGATCCGTACATGCTCTATAAAATCTCATGTCCATACTTTATAAAAGTACATATTTGGTATGTATTGCTTGTTTCTCGAAAAATTTCTAGGTGTGGAAGTTGGCAGATGCACGTGTTCATATTTCCACTTACTTTTATATCACTAGCCCGACTAACCGCTTCCCCGTTTTAAATTGTACAAACTTTTTTGTCTAATTAAATTGTACAATATCAATATTTAATATTAATAATTTAGTATTGAAAATAATGTTTTTATATTATGTTAGATAGTTGATAGGGATTATCATCTGTAACAATGGCAATATTGATCCCACCACCCCTGGAGTCCGTCTGTCAATTTGTATATCGCAGAAATCTGAGTGTTGTTTGGAGGACATGGAACAATAGAAGTGCAATGTTGAGCCAGCCAGCCCACAAGTTCCCTTGTCAATTTGTATATCGCAGAATTCTGGGTGCTATTTGTAGGGAACGAAACAATAACGACCCAATTTTGAGCCCGCTAGACCGACAACCCACGATCCAAAAAGTGGCTAAGTATGGAATGTGAGATCTGTACATGCTCTATAAAATCTCATGTCCATACTTTATAGTACATATTTAGTATGTATTACTCATTTTTTGGAAATTTAAATTCCTTGGTACAGAAATTGGTGAATTCACGTCTTTAAATTTCACTTACTTTTATATCACCACCCCGATCGACTGCTTCCCCGTTTCATATTGTACAGACTTTTTGGCTCACGGTTTTTCCGAATAGGCGAGTTACCGGATCGACGGGTTCGATATTGATAATTTATGTAATTAAATTGTGCGATATCAATATTTAATATTAATAATTTAGTATTTTAAAATCATGTTTTTTTATAATGTTAGATAGTTGATAGGGATGCCCATCCATAAACAATGGCAATCTTGAGCTCGCCAGTCCCGGAGTTCGTCTGTCAATTTGTCTATCGCGGAAGTCTGATTGTTGCTTGGAGGACACAGAACAATAGAAGTGCAATGTTGACCCAGATAACCCGCAAGTCCGCTTGTCAATTTGTATATCACGGAATTTTGGGTGTTGTTTGTAGGGAACAGAACAATAGAGGCCCAATTTTGAGCCCGCCAGCCCGAGAACCCGCGATCCAAAAAGTGGCTAAGTATGGAATGAGGGATCCGTACACGCTCTATAAAATCTCATGTCCATAGTTTATAAAAAATACATATTTAGTATGTATTGCTCGTTTCCTTCGAGTGTTGCTTGGAAGACACAGAACAATAGAAGTGCAATGTTGAGCCAACCAGTCCGCAAGTTCGCCTGTCAATTTGTATATCGTGGAACTCTGGGTGCTATTTGTAGGATACATAGCGGTAGAGGCCCAATTTTGAGCTTGCCAGATCGAGAACCCACGATCCAAAAAGTGGCCAAGTTTGGAGTGCGGGATACATACATGCTCTATAAAAATCTCATGTCCATACTTTATAAGAGTACATACTTAGTATCTATTACTCGTTTTTCAGAAAATTTCTAGGTGCGGAATTTGGCAAATTCACGTCTTCAGATTTCACTTACTTTTATATCACCAGCCTGACCGACCGCTTCCCCAATTCATATTGTAATAAACAAATATAAACTAGCCCAAGTCCAATTGTGCTATCATATCAACACGAGGCCCTTAAAATTCAAATAGCCCACAAGCCTGCTTGTCAATTTGTCTATCGTAGAACTCTAGGTGCTATTTGTAGGGCACGAAACAACAGAGGCCCAATTTTGAGCCCGAGAACCCGCGATCCAAAAAGTGGCTAAGTATGGAATGGGGGATATGTACATGCTCTATAAAATCTCATGCCCATACTTTATAAAAGTACATATTTAGTATGTATTACTGGTTTCTTGGGAAAATTTCTAGGTGCGAAAATTGACGGATACACGTGTTCAGATTTCCACCCACTTTTATATCACCAGCCCGACTGACCTCTTCCCCGTTTCATATTATACAAAAAAATTGGAACACAAATTTCCGAATAGGCGGTTTTTTCTTTTAAATAAGATATTTATCATCCTTTAATAATTTATGTAATTAAATTGTACAATATTAGTATTTAATATTAATACTTTTATATTGAAAATAATGTTTTTAGGTAGTGTTAGATAGTTGATAGGGATCACCATCCGTGAACAATCGCAATCTTGAGCCTACCAGCCTTGGAGTCCGTTTGCCAATTTTTATATGGTGGCACTCCGAGTGGTGTTTGAAGGACACAAAAAAATAGAAATGCAATGTTGAGCTATCCAACCCGCAAGTCCGCCTGTCAATTTGTATATCGTGAAACTCTTGGGTGCTATTTGTAGGACACATAACAATAGAGGCCCAATTTTGAGCCTGCCAGCCCGAGAACCCATGATCCAAAAAGTGGCTAAGTATGGAATGTGATATCAGTACATGCTCTATAAAATCTCATGTTCGTACTTTCTAAAAGTACATATTATGTATTACTCATTTTTTTCAAAAAAATTCTTGGTGCGAAAGTTGACGGATTCACGTCTTCAGATTTCACTTACTTTTATATCACCAGCCCGACCGACCGCTTCCCCATTTCATATTGTACAAACCTTTTTGTCTAATTAAATTGTACAATATCAATATTTAATATTAATAATTTAGTATTGAAAACAATGTTTTTAGATAATGTTAAATAGTTGATAGGGATTACCATCCGTAAAGAATCACAATCTTGAGGCGGCCAGCCCTGGAGTCCGTCTGTCAGTTTGTATGTCACGAAACTCTTAGTGTTGTTTGTATGACACAAAACAATAGGAGTGCGATGTTGACCCAGTTAGCCTACAGGTCCGCTTGTCAATTTGTATGTCGCGGAATTCTGGATGCTATTTGTAGGCCACGAAACAATAGAGGCCCACTTTTGAGCCTGCCATTCCGAGAACCCGCGATCCAAAAAGTGGCTAAGTATGGAATGCGAGATCCGTACATACTCTATAAAATCTCATGTTCATACTTTATAGTACATATTTAGTGTGTATTACTCGTTTTTCGGAAAATTTCTAGGTGCGGAAGTTGGCGGATTCACGTCTTTAGATTTCACTTACTTTTATATCACCAACCTGACCGATGGCTTCCCCGTTTCATATTGTACAAAATTTTTGGCTCGCGGTTTTCTGAATAGGCGAGTTACCGGATATGCGGGTTCAATATTGCGTTTCCATTGTTCCGCTACCTACAAACAACACCCTGACTTCCGTGACCCACAAATTAGCAAACAAATTGAAATAAAAGAATATATACTATGCAAAGTCTAATGGAACAATCATATGAACGAGAGGACATTAAAATTCATATTCATCATTGTTATACTTGCGATGAAGCTAACAGTACATAAACTTTACTTAAACATCCAAAAAATGATTGTCTTGTAACTTTTCAATGCTTCTCTTATAAAAACGGATCCTGGAAGCTATAAACATCACTCGCTGTACCTATTCCTTGATTGAAGAACCTGTTAACATGTTTAATGCACTCTATAGTTACTATTAAGACAAATTCCCGCTTCCGAAAACTGCCATTCGCTTTCTCTTTTCTCTCTCCTTTCCCTTTCTTTACTTACTCGTTTTTCAGAAAATGTCTAGGTGCGAGATTTTATGCCCTGGGTATATCTTCTGCCCTTTTTTTTGTAACCCACCCGACCGCTTTCCATACTTGGGCATTTTTGGGAATCTGTTTCACGGGTTGGAGGGTGCACAAAATGTATAATGCTTCGTGGCAATTCACCATCACCACTACCTTCGTACTTGTTTCCAGATATGCAATAATTAAGCTTTAATGCAAGTAGTTCATCCTGCAGGAACCGTTAAGATTTTCATTAATGTCCGGAAGGCCGGAGAAGATTTTTCATTACCACGAATTAAACCAAGATTTTCGGAGAACTGTGCTATCCTTTCCAAGTATTCATTTCAAACATGATGCAATCTATTTTTGTGCGCCGACAGGTTGGTGCCTTTAAGGAATTTCTAATTCTTCATCTCTCTTCGTCGTCACCGCAACCTTCACACTTTTTTCTAAATATGCAATTAGTGAGCTTTAATGGTAACAACTCATTCCGCACGAACCCTGGAGATTGTTATTGATCAACGAAATGCTCGAGGAGATATTCCATTGATATGCATCAAACCATAATTTGCGTAGGGTTATATTATCCCTCCCCAATTTTCATTTCAAACATCGGCTGGAGCAAACGAAAATTCTCGTTAACTTGTGGTAGAGGTTCTGTCTAGATACAGTAAACACATTCAGGCATAATGGCTAGAGGTTCCACTATTCCAGGGCATATTCTTACTACTCATCTCCCTCCGCCCAGGAGAAAAAAAAGAGATGGTCCCTTGGTACATTGAGAGATATATTTCAAGCCAAAGAATTCCAAGGCAACCCTGCCTACTCTAAGAACCTACCCAGTTGCATTAATGGCTGGCGCAGAGGTTGATGTCATGGATTCCGAGCCGGAAGAAGATGATCTGATGGGCGATGATACGACAATGGATGATGGTAATGTAGAGAATGTTCCCACTCCTACACCCAAATTGAAATCAAACATAATGGGTTGAACTTCTCGGCTCAGTGATGGAGGTCCTGACAACACCAAAAGGAGTTTCAGAAAAGAAATCAACGTTGAACGTAATAGCCACTTTGCAGCTCGAAAGTAGGAATTCCAGAGGTCCAGATTAGTCCATTATGGGCGGAAGAGTTTCACTGTAAATAAATGATATGTTGATGCTCCCAGAGATGTATTTCAAGCCAAAAAATTATTCACTTGCGGGACTACTGTCATGTTCTCTGGATATACAATTAACATCTTCGGGAATCAGGTCCAGAACTCTCACTGCTGCAAGGCATATTTCTACTAGTCATCTCCTTCCACCCAGAATGGACTAATTTGGGCCTCTGAAATTGCATGTGCAACTTGTGTCCCTGAACTTTTTTCGACTGTGCAGAGGCGGTTTCTAGTTGTGTCTTAACTTTAACTTAAGGGATATTCCATTTTCCCTACAACGTTTTTCGTCTTCTTCGTCATGGGAATCTTCTGAAAACTATCAATTTTACCACAGGATGATTCATCAAGGAGACAACTGCAAGGATCCTGCATACTGCGGATCCTATGCCTGTGTTTGTGGCAGATACGTTCAATGTTTTTGCCCGAAGAACTGGGTCCAATTTCTAGGGATAGATGTATAATACTCGATATTTTTTTTTTGTTTTTTTTAAATGGATTTTCTTTTAAATTTTTTTGCCTTAGAGTCTTCGTTTTTGCTTCTTTTTTGGATTTAACACATGTTCTCATTGGCATGGTTCAGTGGTCTTGTAGTTCTTTGATATTGTGTTTACTTAGGTTATTTTTTCTAATATGGAACATGTAACAATTATATGACAATGTACTGTGTCAATCCACCAGGATTTTATGCAAACAAAAAATGGATTACACATAGTTTCAAACCAACGTTCAATTCTATTTGTAATGCATATACAACATAGCAATACCAATGTACAATGTTGCAGCAAAATCGTCATTCTTGTTTCCAGACATGCAATTATTAAGTTTTAATGCTAACCACCCATAATGCAAGAAGTTTAATACTTAAGTTAATATGTTACAATCATGGAAGAATGTATCAAGAAGACACTTGCACCCACACGCTCCAATTAAATCTAATCTTCAACAAGCATTTGTTAACAATTAGTAGAAAATGAAGTTTAATACTTAAGTTAATATGTTACAGTCATGGAAGAATGTATCAAGAACATACTTATACGCACAGGTTGCAATAAAATCCAATCTTCAAAAATGCATTTGCTGCCAATTAATAGAAAATGATGGTTTTGCAACAATGGGGCTTCTTTGAAACCAATTCGCGCTTACGAAAACTGCCATCCGCCTTTCTATTTTCCCACTCTTTTATCCCCTGTAGTTTCTCTTCCTGGTTACTTAATCATCTTTTTTTTTTTTTTGAAAATGCCTTGTTGCGCGGCTTGGCGGATTCACGCGTTTCTGTTGAACGCTTCACCTTTCTCTAAATTACCTTTTGTTGTTTCGTGTCCTACAAGTAGCACCCATAGTTCCGTGATATACAAATTGATAGGCGGACTTGTGCGCTGGTTGGCTCAACATTGCACTTCTATTTTTTCGTGACCTCCAAACAATATTCGAAGCTCCGCGATATACAAATTGACACATAGGCTCCAGGGCTGGTGGGCTCAATATTGCCATTGTTTACAGATGGAAAAGTGCTAAAACGAGCCATACCACATTTGCATCACAGAAGCTATATTAAAGGGAAAATCATTTCCTCTATAGTTTTGTGTCCTACAAACAACACCTAGAGTTCCACACTATACAAATTGACAGTCAGAGTTGCGGGCTGTCTGGCTAAAAAAATGACTTAAAGTTTTGCAATATACAAATTGACAGACGAAACATACAACCAAGAACCAAGTAAACACACATATCATATTCCTAGTCGTTGTTTTCTGTGCCCACCACCTTTGAACTTCTTTCCAAGTATATATCTTGGCAGGAAAATGGGATATCTGTTACAGATGTGAATATATTGGACCTTCTTTTCTGTCTTCTATACTTAGCCAAATATTTGTTTCTCTCTTCCCTGAAATTTATCTTTCTCGTCACTTATTCATTTTTTCGAAAATGTCTTGCTGCACGCGTGGGCGGACTTGCGGGTTCACGCTTGCACTAGTGCTCTTATATCACGACACCGACTGACCACTTCCCCATTCCATAGCAAGACACTTCTTTGACCGTGGATTCCTGGTAGGCGGGCTCTAGATTGGACTTCTATTGTTACATGACCTGCGAATAGTACTGTCACTTCCACGATATACAAATTTACAACCGGACTCAAATCATACCCTCTTCCGTATTATGGTCTACCTATCATGCCCTCTTCCGTCGTATACATTTTGCACTGAAAACTTCCAAGAAATACAATTTAACCGTCGAGTCCTCACGTCTTCTATGGAACTATTGTCACCCCATTTTGAAGCTCGTCTATCTGCTTTCCTTACTTCGCCATTTCTTCGAATTTCTTTCGCGGATCGTCGGTTTGGCGGGTTCAAGAAATAATCAGTTCCTAATCGTTGTTTCCTATGCCCACGCCCTTTTGCAATTAGCAATTAGCAATTATATATAAGATCTTATTTCTAGGCATGCAATTAGCAAGCGTTAATTTCAAACATCATGGAATGTCATTTGCACGTCGTCAGGTTGGTCCGTTCACGAAAATTTCAATCCTCGCTTCCGAGAACGAGTCCGCCTGACCATTTCCCTATTCCATACTTAGCCACTTTCTCGGAATTCTGCAAATATACAAACCAACCGCTAAACTTCCCCATCATGCTCTCTTCCGTTTTACACGTTTTGCAGTAAAAAATTCCGATACATAAAATTTGACCGTGGAACACTCGCCTCTCCTGAGTATCCCCGTAACCCTTTTTTGAATTCCGTTCGACCGCTTTTCAGACCTTGCCACTCTTTCCTTTCTCTCTGCCGTGTCCGTGAGCTTCACACTTGTCTATAATAAAAGAAAAAAAAAATGTTTATATATGTATACGCATCTTGTTTCTAAATATGCAATTACTAACATTTATTTCTAATAGCTCATCATGCACGAACCGTATAGATTGTCATTGATGGGCAAAAGGCTTGAGGAGATCTCCCATTCATGTGCATTAAACCAAGATTTGCGGGGGGGTTATATTATCCCTTCCGAGTGTTGATTTCAAAATCATGAAGTGTCGTTCGCACGTCGCCGCCTTGGCACATTCATGAAACCTCCAATCCTTAATTGCTCTTCACCGTACCTGCCACCTTCACATTTCTAAATATGCAATAAGTAGGCTTTACTGCTAAGAGTTCATCATGCACCACCCATACAGATTGTCATTAATCAGCAAAAGGCTCGAGGAGCTTTCCCATTCATAATCATTTAACCAACATTTAGCAGAGAGTTACATTATCGACTCTAAGTGTTCATTTCAACCATCATATGGAGCAAACCAACGTTCTCATAAACCTATGGCATCAACTCGACAATAGTTATGTGGAGATACAGTGAACATATTGTGCATCGTGGGGTTGGTCCGTTCACAAAAATTGCAATCCTTGCTTTCGAGAACGAGTCTGCCCGACCATTTCCCTATTCCATACTTAGCCACTTTCCTGGAATTCCGCAAATATACAAACCAACCGCTAAACTTCCCCATCATGCTCTCTTCCGTTTTACACGTTTTGCGGTAAAAAATTCCGATACATAAAATTTGACCGCAGAACACTCGCCTCTCCTGAGTATCCCCGTAACCCTTTTCTGAATCCCATCCGACTGCTTTTCAGACCTTGCCATTCTTTCCTTTCTCTCTGCCGTGTCCGTGACCTTCACACTTGTC
>ML790373.1:77829-92043 GCA_009831015.1 Picea engelmannii | reverse complement strand
ATTTCCATTAATATGTAACAAACTTTTATTTTTTTATATATTTCAAAATTTCCAGTAGTATGTAACAAACTTTTATTTTTTGACATATTTCAAATAAAACTGTTTTCTTATCTCCTTTTAAATTTATGTCTTCATACATTTTTATCTTTCACCAGTCTATAGGACAGACAAATTTGTATTTTGTTATATACTTTCAAAAAATAAATGGTGCTCTACATGCCAAGCGTCATTTGTTGCATGGATAAATTTCCAAATTTTTTCTTCCACTATGAACAAATTGTATTTTGTTATATACTTTCAAAAAATAAATGGTTCTCTACATGCCAAGCGTCATTTACTGCATGGATACCACATGTGATTCATGTTGCTTGCCACATCTTCGTTGCAGTTTCCTATCTCTCCACGGGGTCGATGTTCCATGATATACATTTTGCACCGAACACTTCCGTCAATTACAATTCAACCCCATTTTCCACAATTTACCTTGCTCCGCGAGGTCGCGTCTCAGCGCTATCGAAATTTTATGCCCCATGTTCCGTGATATACATGTTGCACACAACATTTCCGTGAAATACCTTTTGCACCGAACACTTCCGCAATTTACAATTCGACCCCATTTTCCACAATTTACTTTGTAACCTCGTTGGTAGGGACCACGCTGCCACACAACCTTGTTTATACATCTCATAATTTATTATAATAGCCAAGCAACCATCTTTTTAACTTTTCCCTTTTTCTTATCCATTATAATTCTAAGAGTTAATGAGTTTTTTTTAATAAATTGAAAATTAATTTGGATTTATTTATGAATTAACATTGCACATTTCAACTAAGATTTATTAATTATTAAGATAAATTTGTGAAATTTTTCTTAATATACAAGGATCTCCCCCTTAAAATTATTTTTTTTCCTAAAAAACAAATAAAATTACATTTCATTTATGCATTTAAGCATTTATGTAGACATCACATAAAAGAAGAAAATAGAGAACTCCTCTCCTCACAAACCCCAACACAATGCAAAATGTTTCATCTTTAATTCTCCGCACATAGATAAAAGAGGAAAATAGAAACTCCTCTCCTCACAAACCCCCCAACACAATGCAAAATGTTTCATCTTTAATCCTCCGCACATAAGTATTTCCAATAAAAACTATTCAACATTACATATAGTTTTGAAATGACCATCCCAAAAAAGCCTCCCATAGTAAATAGAAAGAAAAAATAAAACAAGTACCCTCTTTGGGTTCATATGTTTCAGAAAATATAACTTAAGTACATGTCATTTTGTGATAATGGCAAAATCAATAAAACAAAGGATGTAAATATTCGTAATTTTGATCACCTTTGTGCTCTTTGGATGTGCCACAATCCTAGATCTAATAGAAGACACATCTTTGAGAGTCCATTGGCTTCTTTAATGAAATTCAATCTCCTCACCCAACAAACTATGGAGTAGTTGGTTAATTAAAATAATATTATGTGCTTTAAATTATAAAATTGATTGTATTATATATGTGCGTGTGAGATTAAATTAGATGTTTCATGTCAATTGCATATGAAATTGGTATAATACCTATCATATGGTATAATACCTAAAAATGTATTGGACTAGAATATGTATAAATTATAAATGTAAGGCTATATTTAAGTGGGTCTAACCATGTGAGCTTAAATAAAGAAATGGATTCCTAGTGCTATGTGAATATTTATATTGAAAATTACCATAAAGATTTAAGATAATTATAGAGAGCACAAGAAGAACTATCGATGCACAAGGGGAAGAGAAAAGGAGTCTCAATAAAAAATAATCTTCTACTACCAAGTGTCAACCTAATAACTCCTAAATTTCCATCACATAGGTTAAATACAACTCATTCCCCACCTTTGACTTTGAAGCCCAATATATATATGCATGATCATAAAGAATGATTTATGATGACAATGTCGTCATAGTTGTATTGTGGGTGTATTATGTTGGTCGATTCAATTATGGTTGGACAAGATCAATGTCCAAGATCTGGGAGGATGAAGAAAAGCTCATCGACTTTTCCAACAAGAATGAAAAATGATATTACTCTCTACCCAAAGAGAATGTGTTAGATTTCAGAGAAAATAAGTTTTATGATGACAACACCATCACTCTCTCAAGGCCTCACCATTAATCCTCAACCACGAGTAGAAAATATTCCAAGAGATAGACCACGAGTGCCTTAAATTGAATGAAATTTTATTAACTTCCTTGATTGCCATGATAAATAAAGTGTAAGTTTTGTATGGCTAAGTGTACATATATTCTTTCCCTGTGTAGTTTAAAAAGTTATAAACATTTTTTACACTATAAGAATGTAACCGTTTTTTTTACATTGGTAATGTCATGTTTTTTTCTATTTTATTCAAATTTATTTTTCGTTTTCCATTGAAAAAAGTTGTAATTTTATTCAAATGAAAAAGATTACATTTATGATAAGTTGATAGCATGATTGTCTTGAACAAAAAAGGACATAAAAGTGAATACATCATCACTATATGAGCAGACTTGATCATCTCCTCCATGGAACAAATTTTTTGCATCTGATCTCACACCAAATCTATAATCCTTCATTTACCTAAAGATCCCCTTTAAACAACACTTATTGATCCAGATTTCTTTTCGGCATGAAATGAGAACGGAGATATAATAAATAAATGCACATAGATATTGTGGATATCCAATAATATAACAAAAATGTACCAGAGATGCAACCATAAACAAAGATATACAGTAATACATGATTTCTATTAATGAAAGAAATGTACAAAGACTGTAAAAATACAGAGTGAAAGACTCGCTAGAATAGTGGCAGCTTATCTATGAGAAGAGATGTGACGACTACTCGCATTCACAACAAGATGATTACAATTAGGCTCTGAAGGCCTTTTTATAATAAACAAGATTGCCAAAAACCCTAGACATCCAAAAACCTAACCCTAGAAAATGTCAAAAGTCATGTGGGTCCCATTTGGGTAAGTTAGTACATCAACTTCTCAGGGTTGTAACTTTTGCATACGATCTTTGTTTTAGGTGCATGATAGCCCGTTGGAAAGGTATTGTCGAGGAGATTAATTTTGGAGGCAATATCTAAGAAACTTTCATATTTCTCCCCATTTTCCAAAAAACATCGGTTAGGGCCTCAAAATGGCCCCGGAAGTTAAAAACTCCTAAAAATAGTAAATTACCAAAATTGCCAGAAAACTATTTTGAGCCAGTTGGAAAAGGTGGGTGGCCACCGATATCCACCTGGATCAATCCTCCCTCCTTAGGAATCAATGGTATCCATTGCGTTGAGTACCCGAGGGAGAGGGAAAAACGTTTGTTCAATCTGCATCTTGATGAATTGTTTGCCTTGTTGGAGAAGTTGTGTTGCTTAGCTTGTTGAAGGTTGTGATGAACATGTGGCTGGAAGGGTTGGACCTCTTTTAACCAATATGGCTACATGAGATGCCTGTGTGCAGAAGGAATCTTTGCGCTTTGTTGCAACCTTTTCGACCTGCTTCTATTGGATAGAAGGTGCTTGGGGCGAGGCTGTAGTGGTTGCAGTGTCCTTATGTTCCCCTTTTGAACAGATTGTGAAGAAGCTGAATTTTGTAGTATGAGATACTACCTTGTGACATTGTTTAGGTGGAACAACAGTTGGAACTACCTCTGGTATTATGTAGAGATGACCGCCTAGAGAAACAATGACACTGCAGGGTCGAGACTCATAAACAACATGGCGTCTCCACATATATGGCTGGCCTAAGAGAACATCACAGAAATCCAGTGGGGAAACATCACATAATACCTTATCCTTGAAGGGTTGGATGTCGTATGACAATCAACACAGTTGGCTAACATGAAGATCTCGTCCTTGGTGAAGCCACCCGATGTTGTATGGTTGCGAGTGTGGTGTTGTCAACAATCCCAACTGTTTGATGACCTCTGCTGAGATGAGGTTCTTCTGGCTTCCGCTATCAACAATAAAATGTAGTGGGGTCCCCTTCACCCACATCTATGAATGAAAAAGTCGCTCCCCCTCTTCTGGATCTGTTGGTTTCTCTGGTTGAACTGTTGCGGTCTCAACAATAGCAGTGGGGTCTGCATCAATGATCTGTCTTTTACCAAAATTTTCATAATCAGATTCTGAATCAAGGTTCGGCTCCTTGTCTTTGATCTCGGCCTCCAATGACTGTTTTGAGCGACATTCATTAGTGTTGTGCCTAAGGGCTTTTGTGGAAATTGCACCATTTTCCGGTGTCCTTCTTCATCTTTTCGTGACCTTTCTTTTCCTGTGGCTTAGACTGGTTTTCAGGAAGCTGTTTGTTAGGGTCATCTTTCTCATACTTTGGTTGTTGCAGATTTGCATATCCGAACTCCTGTTTGTTCTAGTGTTTAAACTTCTGCTCGATTTTAACAACATATCGATAAGCAGAACTGAGTGATGAGATGTCCAGAAAATCCATTTCAGTTTGGATGTATCTGTGTAGAGCCCCACGGTATTTTAGAACCAGATCTCACTCAGAGTCTTTGATACCCAGCATGGTGCGTAAGGTATGGAAGGTATTGGTGAACTCTGAAACTGCTTGGCCCCTCTCTTGCCACAGTGTGGTCCATCTCATGTATTGGTCCTCATAATTGCAAACTGGGTAATACTGTTCCTTTACCACATCCACAAAAAAATCCCAAGTGGGCTCAACCCCATATATTCCAAACTCCTCTGTGGAACTTTGCTCCCAGTAAGCTTCCCACCAATTTTTGACATGGGGGAGAGCTTTAAGGAGTGTGAAGGCGATCTTTTCTCTGTCGGAAAAATTGTGAACAAAGAAATAACCTTCTAGCAGGTTTAACCATTTTTCTAGGGCTTCTGCATTTATATGTCCTTCAAATACAGGAATATCAAAATTAACTTGTACCTTGAAAGGCGAGGTGCCTCCAAAGTGGTCGTTTGATGAATATGTGCCTTTTGCTATCGGCAGGCGTTGAAGGATGTGGGAAAAATTCTCCATCATTTCGTCCCTCTATCGCGTGAGAGCTTTCTCAAGCAATAGATCTATAGGATCGTCTGCTCCGTTGTTTTTCTTTTCTTCTGCCATGGAGGGTTTCTTGGGCATGCGAGAGCAATTGTCTTCAAAAGAGATAATATCGAGACCCAACTTGCTATACTTGGACATCGTCGGGGACATGCACTGAAAAAACGATCAAGAGCAACCTGCTCTGATATTATTGATCCGGAATTATTTTCGGCATGAAATGAGAGTGGAGATATAATAAAGAAATGCATAGAGATATTGTAGATATCCAATAACATAATAGAAAGGAATCAAAGATGAAACCATAAACACGGATATACAGTAATACATCATTTCTATTAATGAAAGAAATGTACAAAGATTGTAAAAAATAGAGTGAAAGACTCGCTAGAATGGTGGCAGCTTATCTCTGAGAAGAGATGTGACAACTACTCACATTCGCAAGAAGATGATTACAATGAGGATCTGAAGGCATTTTTACAATAAACAGGAATTCCAAAATCCCTAGACATCCAAAAACCTAACCCTAGGAGATGAAGCGCCAAAAGTCGTGTGGGCCCTGTTTGGGTAAGTTAGTACATCAACTTCTTGGGGTCATAACTTTTGCATACAATCTCTGTTTTAGGTGCATGATAGCCCATTGGAAAGGTATCGCCGAGGAGATTAATTTTGGAGGAAATATCGAAGGAACTTCCATATTTCTCCCTGTTTTTCCAAAAACATTTTTTAGGGCGTCAAAATGGCCCTAGAAGTTAAAAGATGCTAAAAATAGTAAATTACTAAAATTGCCAGAAAACTATTTTGAGCCAGTTGGAAAAGGTGGGTGGCCACCAATATCCACTTGGATCAATCCTCCCTCCTTAGGAATAAATGGTATCCATTGCGTTGAGTGCCCGGGGGAGAGGGAAAAGCGTTTGTTGAATCTGCATCTTGATGAATTGCTTGCCTTGTTGGAGAAGTTGCGTTGCTTAGCTTGTTGAAGGTTGTCACGAACATGTGGCTGAAAGGGTTGGACCTTTTTAACCAATCTAGCTACATGAGATGCCTATGTGCAGAAGGAATCTTTGTGCTTTGCTGCAACCTTGTCGATCTGCTTTTGTTGGATAAAAGGTGCTTGGGGCAAGGTTGTAGTGGTTGCAATGTCCTTTTGTTCCCCTTTTGAACAGATTGTGAAGAAGTTGAATCTTGCAATATGAGATACTACCTTGCGGCACTGTTTAGGTGGAACAATAGTTGGAACTACTTCTGGTATTCTGTAGAGATGACCCCCTAGAGAAATAATGACATTGCGGGGTCGAGATTCATAAACAACATGGCATCTCCACATATATGGCTGACCCAAGAGAACATCACAAACATCCAGTGGGGAAACATCACATAATACCTCATCCTTGAAGGGATGGATGTCGTATGGCAATCGATGTTGTTGGTTGACACAAAGATCTTGTCCTTGGTGAAGCCACCCAATGTTGTATGCTTGCGGGTGTGGTGTTGTCAACAATCCCAACTATTTGACAACCTCTATTGAGATGAGGTTCTTCTGGCTTCCGCTATCAACAATAAAATGCAGTGGGGTCCCTTTCACCCACATCCGTGAATGAAAAAGGCGCTCCCCCTCTTCTGGATCTATTGGTTCTTCTGGTTGAATTGCTGCAGTCGCAACAATAGCAGTGGGGTTTGCGTCAATGATCTGTCTTTTAGCAGTATTTTTATAATCAGATTATGAATTAGGGTTTGGCTCCTTGTCTTTGATCTCGACCACCAATGATTGTTTTGAGCAACATTCATTGGTGTTGTGCCAAGGGATTTTGTGGAAATCACACCATTTTCTAGTGTCCTTCTTTGTCTTTTCGTGACCCTTCTTTTTCTGTGGCTTGGACTGGTTTTCGGGAAGCTGTTTGTTAGGGCCGTCTTTCTCATACTTCGGTTGTTGCGAATTTTCATATCCGAACTCCCATTTGTTCTGGTGTTTAAACTTATGCGTGATTTTAACCGCATAATGATAAGAAGAACCAAGTGATGAGATGTCCAGAAAATCCATTTCATTTTGGACGTATCTGTGTAGAGCCCCACGGTATTTCTAAACCAGATGTCGCTCAGAGTCTTTGATACCCAGCTTGGTGCGCAAGGTATGGAAGGTATTGGTGAAATCTGAAACTGCTTGGCCCCTCTCTTTCCGTAATGTGGTCCATCTCATGTACTGGTCCTCATAGTTGCAAAATGGGAAATATTGTTCCTTTACCGCATCCACAAAAAAATCTCAAGTGGGCTCGGCCTCATATATTCTAGACTCCTCTGTGGAACTCTACTCCCAGTAAGTTTCCCACCAATGTTTGACATGGGGGAGAGCTTTAAGGAGTGTGAAGGTGATGTCTTCTCTGTCGAAAAAATTGTGAACAGAGAAATAACCTTCTAGCAGGTTTAACCATTTTTCTAGGGCTTCTGCATTTATATGTCCTTCAAATACAGGAATATCAAAATTAACTTGTACCTTGAAAAGCGAGGTGCCTCCCAAGTGGTCGTTTGATGAAGATGTGCATGCTGCTATCGGTAGGCATTGAAGGATGTGGGAAAAATTCTCCATCATTTCGTCCCTCTATCGCGTGAGAGCTTGCTCAAGCAACAAATTGATAGGATTGTATGTTCCGTCGTTTTTCTTTTCTTTCACCATGGAGGGTTTCTTGGGCATGCGAGAGCGATTGTCTTCAAGAGAGACAAGCTCGAGACCCAACTTCCTATTCTTGGACCGCATCGAGGACATGCACTGAAAAACAATCAAAAGTGGCCTGCTCTAATACCACTGATTCGTATTTATTTTCGGCACGAAATGAGAGTGGAGATATAATAAAGAAATGCACAGAGATATCGCGGATATCCAATAATATAACATAAATGTATCATAGATTCAACCATAAACACAGATGTATAGTAATACATGATTTCTATTAATGAAAGAAATGTACAGAGACTATAAAAATACAGAGTGAAAGACTCGCTAGAATGGTGGTAGCTTATCTCCGAGAAGAGATGTGACGGCTACTCACATTCACAAGAAGATGATTACAATGAGGCTTTGAAGGCCTTTTTACAATAAACAGGAATGCCCAAAACCCTAGACATCCAAAAACCTAACCCTAGGAAATGACGTGCCAAAAGTCATGTGGGCTCCATTTGGGTAAGTTAGTACATCATGTTCCTGGGGTCGTAACTTTTGCATACGATCTCCGTTTTAGGCGCATGATAGCCCACTGGAAAGATATCGTCAAGGAGATTCATTTTGGAGGAAATATCGAAGTAACTTCCTTGTTGCTCCCCATTTTCCCAAAAACATCGTTTAGGGCCTCAAAATGGCCCCAGAAGTTAAAAACTGCTAAAAATAGTAAATACCAAAATTGCCAAAAAACTGTTTTGAGCCAGTTGGAAAAGGTGGGTGGCCACCGATATCCACCTGGATCACTTATGCCAGTCAAATCCTCCACTTCTTTCTAGACTTACTAAGAATAGATACATGACATAATAAGATGAATATTTGTATCCTCACGCATCTTGCACAAAGGACACCTGCCAAGGCCCCATTTATTTATTCTTTGTAGGTTGTCCCAAGTAAGGGATTTATTTTTTAGTAGTAGCCACATGAAAATGTGAGCTTTATATGGACATTTAAACTTCCAAACTCTTTTCCACCACCACATCAGATGACCCAAATCCTCCCTAAAGCATATTCCCTTGTATTCAATCTTTGATGTATACATCTCAAAGGAATTCGTGGACTGGATAAGACTATCCTTATCTTGTTTAATCCTTACATATCTAAGTATGAGACTCTTAATAAAAGGCTTCCAAACCTCAACATCTTTCCTCCTAAAACCAATCCATCTATCAAACCTCCACTTCTATTTCCAAATAGTGCAATGGTCATGAGCAATAATGTGGTTGAGCTTATACAGTCCCCTACCCCTAAGAAAAAATATCATATGATATGGAAATCTATAAATAACACCATAACCAACCCATGGATCCTGCCTCAATTTGACCTTGCTTCCATTTCCCGCCTTCCACACCAGCCAATTCCCAATCACATGAAAGGACAACACAACAACTTTCCACATAATGGAAACATTATGGATATTTCTTCATAGGATTCCTAATCCACTCTTCCATATACCAAGGGATAATATACTTATGCACAACAACCTCACACCACAAACCCTTGGATCAGTTTCCAAACACACTTTGCTACCAAAGATTTAGAAAATTAAAAAATGTACTTCAATCCCCGTGCACCCATATCCTTTGGAAAATCTAACTTCTACCACTTTAACAAAGGAATCCCTCTCTTCTTCGTACATCCTAACCATAAAAACCTAAAACTAAATCTCCTAATATACTCTAGAATAACTTTAGAAATCCAATAGAGAGACATCCTATAAACTTGTCTTGCCTCTAAAACAAACTTAACCAACACAAGCCTACCACCCTTAGAAAGCCAATAAAAACACCAGACCAAAATCCTTTTCTCCACTTTAGATAACAACTAATCCCAATCCTTCTTCAAATAATCATTATGTTTTATTACAAACCCTAAATATTTCAAGCCATCATCTAACTCAATTTGCTTGAAAGGAAACAATTGTGGGAAGCTAATGTTATCATCATCAGAAACCCACATAAAGACATTGTGGATTTATCACAATTGACCTTCATCCATATAGCAATACAATACAAAACCATAATCTATTTTCTCTTGTCAATATCTCTCTTGCATCCCTATAAATATGTCATCAACAAATAATAGATAAGACAGAAAAAATGAATTCCTAATTTTTATTGCTTTAAAAGTATCATTCCTCTTGGCATCAATCAACCCTCTTCCCAAGCCTTCAAGAACAATTAAGAATAGGAGAGGGGACAAGGGTCATCCTTGCCTTAGCCCCCTTTCAGGTCTAAAAGAAACAAATGCTACCCCATTTATCAACGTATCAAAGGAGACTATCTTGACATAGCCCATCACCTAGTTCATAAAAGGTATTGTGAATGTTGAATGAATAAACATCAGCATCGGGTATAGCCAAAAACCCTATCGTAAGCTTTGGATAGGTCAAATTTAACCACCATAGCCCAATATTTCTAGTTTTATGGACTGTATCCCTTCATGGGCCACTCCAATTGCTTCTTGAATATGCCTTCCTCTTGAAAGCCAAACTGCTCACCTGATATAGCCTTTGACAATAACTTTTTCACTCTTTTGGGAATGACCTTAGCAATAATATTATATATGAAATTACATAACGAAATAGGCCTATATTCTTGAAAAGACATAGGATTATTAGATTTGGGAATGAGGGTTATGAAAGTGGAGTTAAAAGCTGCAAGTATTTTTCCAGTGGATCTAGACTCCTCGATGATATCGAATAACCCCAGGAAGAATTCAACTGACCACCCATTTGTCCTAGAAATTTTTCCCGTCTAAAAACTATGAAAAATATTCTAAAGCTCATCTTTTGACACTTCCTCGATCAATGCTATGTTATCTTCCACCCCTACAAAACTTGGGAAGAAGGACGTCATTCTAACTACCTCAACAATAAAAACCCTTTTTTATGCCTTATAAATATTCCCAAAATACTCCACACATGTCTTTGCAATATCCTCAAAACTTGTTACTTCTTTCCCATTAGACCTAACCACTTTCCAAATAGTGTTGATATTTCCCTTGTAATTTACATATTGATAAAAACAATTGTATTTTCATCACTTTTAAAGAACTAAAAAGTTCTACTTTTTAAGAAGCAACTTCCTTACCAACCAACAACTTCCTCCTTTTCTGTTACAAATGAACCACCTTTGTTTTTTCCTCCTCATAAAAACGTCTCACCCTTTCTTTATCAAACAACTTTTCAAACTATTTCTCCACTTCCATACACTCTTTCATCCATCACCTTTTTCTAAAAAAAATCTCAAGCTAGCAACTTGTTTAACTTTTTCAAATTCTCCTCCAACTAAAGTGAAATTGATTCCCTAAAAAAGATCACACATATTTATCTTAACTCTCAAATTATATAAAATAATTTTCACTCTTAAATTGATAACATATATTTATATTAATTCTAAACTATGTTGTGTCCAAATGGGTTTATCTTCACTCTCAAATTATATAAAATAATTTTCACTCTTAAATTGATAACATATATTTTTATTAATTCTAAACTATGTTGTGTCCAAATGGGTTCAAAATTTGAAACCTTATAATTAACATATTAAATATTTACATTGTAAATTATTTAAATTTACATTGTAAATCAATTTTCATATTACTTTGAAGATTTAAAAACTATTTTTTTTTTTTAATAAATAATCGTAAGATAAATAATTTTATTAATTCTAAACTATGTTATGTTTTCTCCAAATGGGTTGAAAATTTGAAACCTTTTAATTAACATATTAAATATTTATATTGTAAATTATTTAAATTTACATTGTAAATTAATTTAAATTTGAAACCTTATAATTAACATATTAAATATTTACATTGTAAATTATTTAAATTTGCATTACGAATCAATTTTCATATTACTTTGAAGATTTGAAAATTAAAATTTTCTTAAAATAAATCATTTTAAAATAAATATAAAATAGATTCATATTATTTTGAAGATTTGAAAATTAAAATTTTCTTAAATAAATAATTCTAAAATAAATATAAGATAGATTTATGTAAATTAACAAATCAAATAATTAACTTGTAAATCATTATTTATTACTACTTTATCTACATAAAGTGCCAAGTGCATATGAAGAATATATGAATGTGTTTGTCATTTTATGTTGAAGTAAATATAAGATAGATTTATGTAGATTAACAAATCAAATAATTAACTTATAAATCATTATTTTTTACTATTTTATTTACATAAAGTGCACTGCATATGAAGAATATATGAATGTGTTTGTCATTTTATGTTGAAATAGAAATTATGATTTATTTATTTATTTTTATCATGGAATATATATGAGTTATGAGTTAATATTTATGATAAGTTTCATCTTTGTTTTTATTTATAGAAGGTATTTAATAGATAATGTTTTATTGTAATACTAATAAATTATTTTTTTATTATCTAATTTAATTTTATAAAATTATAGATTTTTTAAATGTTTAATAAAGTTGATATTAATTCAATTTTATGTTAACATTTTTTTAATCTATATAGATAAATTAAATATCTTTGATTAATGTTTATTAATTATCATTAGTATAGATTTATTTTAACTCTTTACTTATCATGTGTATATGATGTGTTGAGAGGGATCAAATTTCTCGAGGTACAAACCTTCCCTCCAGTTTTTTCAATATAAAAAAAGTTTTTATCTCGAAGGACTTGATCCCTCTCTACACATGATAGATTTAGAGTTAGGATGGATATGTGTCAACTCCATGTTAATCATGAAAGGAATTACACATCTCCCTCATACTCAGTAGCACACCATTGACATGTAACCATAAGATTTTTTTACTTTCAATTTTTTTTTAAGCTAAAAAACCAGAGTATTTATCCATTATATACAATAAAAATATTATACAGCCTTCCCCCTAGTTGGAAATTTCCTATGTAGGAAACCAGATCCCTCCCAGGTGGTATTGAATCAGTACATGACTTCATCCTGAAAGTATATTGTCCAAAGAAAACACAACATCCCCAACCATTCTAGTATCTGAAAGTTAAGCATATTAACAAGAAATTGGTATATAAAGAAACAAAGAAAAGCAGACTTGTTAACCTGCGCTATGAGGGGGAGTGGGCTCCTCCTCCACCACCTCAAGAATCAGATCAACATTCTCCTTGCTCTCTTGAGCATTCTCTTGGTGATGTTGGTCTTGGTCAATCGAGATGGGATTTTCCTTTGTGCCAGCCCTTGGAGTGCCTCCCCCTCCTCCTCGGTCACCTAGGAGATAGTGATATGAACCCCAAACATAGTTTTGCATACTACTTCAATTTTTTCTTCGAAAATCCTCATGGTATGGAGGATTTCTCGTTAGTCCTCCTTTGTTTCATCCAAAGCTCAAGCAACAAGTGCCCTAACCATCCAATATGTTTCAACTATCTGAAATTATTTGGTTCTGCGGGTTCGAGAGTAAACTAGTCATCCACCCAGTCCCTCACCTCCTCTAGCACCTTAGCTTCTAACATATTCTCCATCTTGGCTTTAATTTTAGCTTGCACCTCCTCCACTTCTTCTTTGGCCTCAACCGAGCATTTTTCCTCTTAATTCCTCTCTACCTCATTAACTGCAAAATCTGCTCTAGTCTTCATATCCCAAGCCCATGAGAGGGAGATTGATCCTACACCATACTTCCCCTTATTCATCCTTCCTTTTCCTCCTCGGGCCACGCCTCATGTCATCCCTAATTTTCAACCAGACACCAATAGTGAAACCAACCACCACACACCATGCCACTCTCATTACTGAGATCTCCATGAGTTAGGGCACAATTCCCATGTCCAGGAGTCCCGCCTCTTCACATACCTGCGACCTTGAACCACCTCAATCAACACCTTAATCTTGCATTGGTGTCTTCTTGCTAGTTAGCCTTCGATCTTCTCCCTCTTTCTTGAGTAGCCACCTCAAATCCAATAGACAAACACAATAATTTACCAGTTATTATTGGACTATAAGAAGATGTGAGGGGACCCTCCCCATGTTTATAACCCTTATCTATCCATATCTCATCCAGAATCACCATTCCTCCTCCACCAAGGTCACCCCGAAATAGACCTCTCCCTTCCTTGAACTCCATCATTTCTAGGGCATCCAACCCATTCTTCTTCAAAACATAATTCACCATTAGCTTCTCAGTACCAACTTCCATTATGTCAGGGTCGCTCCATAATAGCCCCATCATTCCACCTCTGTACTATCATATTCACGAAGGTGCATTGTCATGAAAGCCACACGTGGGTGGGAGGTGTTGTATCCAAGCTTGTCTTGCTTGTCATTCAATTCTCCCATGGGGAAAGTTCCCTCATAACCTAATGATGGTCTCCTGAACTCCCGCATTGCTTCTTGATTAATGTTCGCAGGGGTGTCATGCCAAGACGCATGTTCCTCCTCCACATTGTCAGACAACACCCTACCGGGGTGACTTTTTTACTTTCAATTGATATA
>ML790373.1:36015-77774 GCA_009831015.1 Picea engelmannii | reverse complement strand
ATTTTTTTTGTTATTAATAATTGTTTAAATGCCACGTATCAACTCCATGTTAAGCATGGAAGGAATTACACATCTCCCTCATATTAGGCTATAAAAAGCACCTCTCAGCACAAAGATAGTCTCTACTAATATTTTTCTCATTACACAAAGAACTCCTTGCCTAGAGTATGGAGTAACTAGTTAATGAAATTAATTTTATGTGCTCTAAATTATTAAAAAAAAAAGAGGATTTTATAATATCTTTTAAAAACTATGATTGAATTAAATGCTTCATGTCAATTTCATTTGAAATTGTTGTAATATCTTGATTTTGACCCTTTGATTGTATTGAACCATAATATGTAAATTGTAAAATGCATGGTTGTACTCATAGGGGTCGAGCCATGCAAGCTTAAATAAATGATCTTGTGTATGAATGGAGTAAATATGCTTTTATGGATTCTTAGTGAAAAGCTCAACTCCAAGCCCTGACCAGTGAATGATAGGCATGTAGATGGTGTAAATATACTTTCTATGGACCATGTGATAAACTTATCATGTGACACTCAAAGCTATGTGAATACTCATGTTGAAAAATAATATAAAGGTCCAAGATCATTGTAGAGAACACATAAGGGGCTATGAGTCCATGAGAGGGGAAGTGGAAAGGGGGTTGACCCAAAGGAGAGAAATCCTCTATTCCCGAGAGTTAACCTAAGAACTCCTATAATTTTATCATGTGCCTTAAATAAATATCATTTGTCACCTTTGATTTAGAAGGCCAATATAAATGCATGAAGTGTTTGGCGATGAATATGTACCTCACATAGTTATGGGGACATGGGGGCTAAGTAAAATCAATTTGTGAAAGTGTGAAGAATCCATTCTCCTATTCCATGGTAAATCATTCCCTCATTCTCGTGTTCACCATTCTCTAAGGTGCAAGCAATACCTAGGTTCTACTAATTGTGTTGTCCCATGTTAGAATTAGATCGTGTCCAAAAATCAATCTTGCGAAGAACAATTATAGACCTAAGATGAGAGATGAATGGTTTTACAGGAGGATAGAGGTTGGGCATTTAGGAAACCTTCCCTTTCCCTCTTATGGATGTTCATTGACTATTTAAGAACTAAAACATGAGGTTTCTAGGCCATTCCTTGAAGGCAATCAACAATTTGGATTTGATTTTCCTTGTGTGTGTGGAGCAATTGAAGGGGATGGCATGACTAATTGATGGTTGGATGAGCTGCATGGAGTGCTTTTTGGTGAACATATTGGTCGAGCCATGAAATCTCTTGGGTTGGGTTGAGCACACTGTGTATTTGTAACTTGGTTCCTTCACCTTGGTAGTTTATAACCAAGCTTGGGGGTGGCATTCACCCGGGGTGCCTACAATTGGGTGGAAATTGCTCGTATGCAACCAGTTTCTTGGACTATCTTTGTTTAAAAGATGAGTGTTCCACATATGTTTATAAATCTATAGTTTAGTTCTATTTTCTATTTTGAAGTTGAGTTAAGCATGTTATGCATGTAAATCTAGTTATAAATTAATTGATTGTTACAATTAGTTTATGCTTGATTATTCCATTGTAGTTGCACTCATGTATGCATTCAAATAGTGTTGGGATATTAATTGCATAAAATTTATATCTAAGACTACAGGGTGGGTTTTTTTTCTATGGGTTGGAATCCATGGAAGAGGACATCACTCTATGATAGTTGATTGCCATACAAAATGTATGTGTGTACCATGAAAGGTGATATCAAAACTCAACCAACCTCTTCCACCATTTTCCTCATTTATGAAATTCCCAAATATCGACACTAACGACAACAAGAGAAATCCAAATTCAAACCATATACATGTAAATAGGAAAATCATGCCATCCCCTCACTTGATAAACAATCATTGGAAAGAGAAGCGCCAACATGGAAGATAATAAAAAATGGATAAGTTATAATTTCTATGAAGATAAAGTGAAGGGCACCCATAATTTTAGATTCATGGGTAGGGGTGACACCAAATTCAACTCTTCTCAAGCAATTGGTCATGGGAAAATAATAGAAAAACATGATTCAATAGCCATATTGTGCAATAAAGAAAATACATTGAGCAAACCCAACATGATGAGGTTGGCCTCCTCATATTTATGTACTCCATCCCACAAAAAAATCTTCTACATGTTGAATTAACATCAAGTGTTTGCTATCTATCTACTTAGTTCTAATTCTTTTACCTTTTGCATTGGTTACACCATAACCTTTGTCTATCAGTCATGCCATCAAAGCTCTCATATGCTCCATCATGATTCTAATTATAATTACCATCCTCATCGTTGTGTTTGTATACCTACAGTCCGACCGTGTAATGTGCCTCTTAAGAATAATGCTTTCCATAATTTTCATTTGTAGATGGTCTCATTGTGTTCTATGTAATTCGTCGTTGCAAGCTCTCTTTGTAATATTTCATACACTGATAGAATATTCTCATTGTGATTATGGGTATATTATGTTGATATAGTGAATCACAGTTGGATGAGATTGATGCTTAAGGTTTGGGGAGGCTGATGAAAATTTCAACCACTTGCTATTACTCTCTAGCCAAAGAAAATGTGATAAATTTCACGAAGGTTATTTTTATGATGATAATGTCATTTCTTTATCAACTTCCCCTCCATTAATCCCTAACCATGCGGACCTAGAAAACATTCTAAGACATGGTCAAAGTATGAGTGCCTGGAATTTTATTAACTTCATCGATTGCCATAACCAAAGAGTATGATATTATATGATGAAGTGTGCAATTCTTTATTTTCCAATGCAAGTTACACACATTTCTTTGATTTTCTATTAATCATAATATGAATTCAACATTTATTATAGTTTTTATGTTTCCCCCTTTTCTCCTTGATTTTATATATGATTAAGTAATTTTTAAAATATGATACTTAGTTTAGGATTATTAATTGAAAATCAAACTAATAAATCATTGGAAATTTTCTTTATTATTTATGATAATAAACTTTTATTTTTTTTAAATATATGTTAAAAATATCACAATATTGTTTATATTTTAGTTATGATAATAAAATATTTTTTTCAAAAAATGTTTATAAGAAAACATTTTGCAAAATTGTTTTCATTTTCAATTTATATACATATTTATTTTATTAATATAGATCCATCTAAATGCTAATCCCATTTTTAATTTATATACAAGGTTATTTTTACTATAAATTCATCTTATTTGTGATCTATTATTTAAAATATATTTATTATAATTCAGATATTAAATATTTACAATAAAAAAAAATCTAATTACTTTAAATTATTAAATTAAACATCATCATTTATACTAAATTTTAATAACCAATAATACATTATACCAATTAATAATCATCATCTTCACATTCCCTTTTAATTACATAAAATTATAACCTGTTTTCACTCAATGGGAATCTATGCTAATGCCACACTTTACATTTTTATAATTAAAATATTAAAATAAATATAATAAACATATAATTTATTATTCATAAGAACAATTATATTAAAAAAAAAAATGTAAGAAGCACAAATATCGCTCCATGACGAGTATAAAGTAACTAAAAATACAAGAAATGCAAAGATCTCCCACCCTAAATATAGAGTAATTAGTTAAATTAACTAATTATATATACACACTGAGTTTAAAATAACTAGTTAAATTAACTAATTATATATACACGATGAGAATAGAATAAATTAATTAAATTATATATACACCATGAGAATAGAATAACTAGTTTAATTAATTAATTATATATACCATAAATATTGCAAACTATGCATAATGTTTGCTGTAAACTATGGATGATGCACCGTAAATATTTATTTAAAAAAAATGATTGAGTTGGGTGTTGCATGTCACTTATAGATAAAATTAGACTTAGGAAAGCATCTTGTTCTTTAAAAGATCGTCACACAAAACATATTGATCCATCGTAAAAGCAAAAATCAAACTCACATGACTTGTACCACCTTTTTCCATCTCTTTAAAGCACTTAGATCAAAATGCCAACAATAACCTAAGAAATTCAAAATCAAATCATATAAGCACAAATGGAAGAATCATACTATGTTCTCATTGGATGAATTATAGTGGGAAACAGCATACCTAAGTTGGAAGCTATGAAAAAATTAATATGCCCTAAGGGCACCTATAACATAGTGTCTTTGTGAAATTTATTAGGAATAAAGGATCGATTTAAAAGAAACCAATGAGCAACATTCTCCTGGGGTATGTTGGGCATGATCGAGGGAGTAAGGTTAACAAACTCAAAAACCAATTAAAGGGATCTAAGGGAGAAAATATTTAAAGGGGAGGAGATGAATGTTTAGAATGGACAACATTCATGAGAGACATGATTAAAAGGTTGAGACATTAGGGAACATAAATTTAACAAAGTTTAAAATCGATGTAGGGGACTCCAATTTATTTGGAAGTGATGTCAAGGTAGGGGACTAGCTAGCAAGGGACATTATTCCATGGGATTGTCATTGTAGTTTTTAAGGAAAGACATTGGAGTGCATTAGTGTTGTAAAACCCGATGCAAAAGGGATCCAACAAAAATATTAAAATATAAAGGGAAACACATTTGACACACTCGAAAACTAATGTAAAAGGGATGAAATAGAAAATCAATCCTAGAGGGAATTACTAGGAAGCATAGGACACCATTCAATGAGATTGTCATCGGGATAAGCTAGGAAATATCAGGAAATTAGAGTTATTGAGACTTGAATACTAATGAAAGAACCCTGATGTAGACATACCAAACACAAAATACTACCATAGGATGTGACACCAAAAATACCTAGGACATGGACATTGGAAAATCATGCAATCATCAGGCTTTTTAGATTTTTTATAGAGGGATTCTAAGTGATCTAATGGAGAAGAATGTTGCAACTATACTATAACCAAATGGAGCTAAAATACAATAGAAATGGAATATGAGAATCAATAACATAAAATAAGCAAGAAACCATGGGGGCACTTGCACACCCAGGGGTGGGTTTCACCTACTAATTAGAGGAAGAGTTCTCGACATAACACTAGTAGCTAGTGGATTGTATTGGTAAAATGACATGAAAAGCATATGTGAGGAAGAAAACCCTTATATTTAATTGTAGAGAGGCAAAAAAACTAACAAATTTCTAACCAAATAGTCAAGCCACTCAAACAGAGTTATTAGGCCCTTATTATATTCAAGTAGCATTTTTACAAATATAACATTTGGAAAGAATGTGAGCATACACAAAAATAGTTCTCGTATAAAAAGTCTAATACCTACTAAGAGTGTCGTGTATTGGTACATAATAATCCCCCCCTTAATGAATCTTTGTCCCAAATCTCCCTAATATTAGTAACAATCACTTATTAATCAATTACATATTCAAAGTAGGCTCGATTGTACAACATGACGTGTATTAACATATCGGGCCATTAATAGCTTATGGAACCCAATGACTAACAAATATAATAAGTACATGCATTACATCAATTAGTCTTAGTCATTGGTTGTCTCAAGAACACATCACCATCTTCCTTCCTAAAATGCTTTGAGCTCAAGTCACTAGAATGAGCTAGGTAGGATCACAACTCATACCCAAAGTCATATTCCTATAGCCATACAATTAAGAAAAGGTCATATATTCACACCATTGATTTGGTACCATTGAATTCACTTCCTTCTTAAGGCCTTTGAACTCAAAGTTGGTGATAATTGACAACTTTCTAATGAGAACCTAAACCCTGGGACTTGTATATACCATTGTCACCATATTGATCTCCATGATTTATTTCTATCGTAGCTAGTGTCACCTTGGAAAGCTATATGAGGGGAGACTGTTTTTGCACAATATTTTCTTTAATGTTTTTTTATTCTTCATCATGTTCAATGACCACACTCTCTTCTTCACCCCCTTTACAAGAATATTCATCACTATGCATAATAGGAGATTCGTCAAGGAGAGAAAAAAAAGTTTTGAAAGAGAAGTTGGGAGTTGTTTCTAACCTATTCTAAACCTCTTCACAAGAGATTGGTCATTTATAATAGGAGATTCAATCTCTACAACTTCATCTTCTTCATCATCCTCACATTTTAGTTCTTGCTCTTTTTGTATGAATGATAGCTGAAATTGTTGATGCCATAGCTGTCAAGCAATATGGGAAGACTTTTCATGCAATTCTTGTAAAAGGTGCATCTCATTGCTATATTTTTTGTTCTCATAAAATCCCCTTCTATAACAATCCATATCAAGTAGAATATTATCCTCATCTCTTGCTCAATAAACTTATGTTGCAAGAATTTTAATTCTTTTTCTATTTTTCCCTTAATTAAAACAACCATAACTTCTACATTATAAATCAAAATCAAGAACATAGGGGTTGTGGTTGTGGTTGTCGGTGGGGGGAGGTCACTCTTAAAGACTAGTAAATACATTGTGAGTGCATATAAAGGGTATTTAATTTTTTTAATATCTATTTTGGTATAAGGGACTAGAGAAATAATTTATTTTAAAACTTCAATTCAATTTATCTATCATATGACCTCTTATTAGAGTGATTTGTTTTTGAAACTGTGTATTTTTTTAGATAGACTCCACATTTACAATCATTTTTCAATATTCCACTGTAAAAGTTTTAAAAAATGTACTAAATGTCATAATCTTGATTTTTTTTTCACTCCCTCTCTCTATTATTAGAAATATTGTACTAATTATAATGTCCTAAACCACTTTATGTTTACTTGAGGATATAGTTGTTATCCTTAGTAAACAAACACTTAGTTATATGTATCATTATTGGTGGTTACCTATATATGTACATTATGTTAATGAAAAGGACGATTCAACTTGATGCCTTTTCCGCCATATTACGAGTTCTTGATTTTTTTGGTTATTTTCTTGCTCCATATTTTTACCATAGGGTATCAGAGCATTGTGATACCTATGCGCATGTGAAGGAGTTTGAGGAGTTCAACACGTAAATACATGTTTAAACGTATTTGAATGATGGGGGCTGCCTTTCTTTTATTGGTTGTTGGGGTTTAATGTGGGGGCATTACTTTTGCTGTTTTTGATTACCTTCTCTTTCTCGGCAAATTCCTGAATGCTTGTTATGATCTCTCCCTGTGGGTGGTTTTCAGCACTTCGGCATTTGTTTGGGTTGCTATACATTGTAAAAAATTTATACTTTATATAAATTGGAGTAATTTTCACTTGAAAAAAAAAAAACACGTAAATACATGTTGTGTGAGGTGGAAAAGAATGTGAAATCAAGCCAGATTGAAGGGATAATAGAGTAGATGTACTTTGCATCTTGATTTCTGAATAGTATTTACATAGATATAAAAAAAAAAAAGTTTTCTCTCTTATATAGAGACTCTTCCTCTACCCATGACTTCATTCTATGTTTAATTTCGATTTTGTATATGTGTTTGAAACGATTTTAAGGAATAGTCGGGAGAAAGGATTTTGTTTCTATATAATATGGGTTTCCAAAAGTTATCTATTGGTTTGATGGTCTCGAGTTCCAAACCTTGGATGAATATTTCAGTTTTTTTTTTCTTGTTTTGTTTTGTTGGGTATATACGTGAATTGTAAAGGAGTTGGAAGACTCCAATTTTTTTTTTTTTTAATAGGGACATATGTGGATTGCTACAAAGTTTTCATTTTTAGAGAAGACTTCCAAAGTGTACGAGTGATATAAGGTGTATTTTTTTTTATGAATTTTTGTTAAAAGGGTTATAATATTTTTTTGTAACTTAGTGTTATAAGGAGTTATATATATTTTGTAAGGGAGTTAAAAGGGTAACTTTAGATTGTTTTTAGGTGAGGAGAAAATGTGTTATAAGGTGTCGTTTGTGTTTTTCTATAAAGGAGTTATAAGTTTGCAAAATTGTACTTGGTATTATAAGGAGTTGTTGGAAGTTATAAGGGGTCAAGCATATTTAAAATTGAATATTTGTCTTGCGTCCTAGACTTGCCAAAAATTGAATAAGGGGTTATTAGGAGATTTGTATGTTTGTCATATTGACATTTGGTGAGTTTTGTTTTCTCTTGTTCACACACAACACATACACATACAACAACATAAAAAACATTCATTTGCAACAAAGGAAATCAATCAAAGGCAAAAATGTCAAAAAAAAAATACAAAAGTGCACAACCAATCTCATCTCAAGAAAGCAAACAAACTACATCAACATCTTCTATAGTAGGTACCCACTTGAAATTGAATAAGGGAGTTTTCAAAAGAGGTCATACAAGTTTGCAAAAGTTTTCTTGCATATTTCACATACTTCATAAATGGCTAGGATTGAAGCAATGTTTACTCTATTGCACACATTAATCAAGTCCACTTATGAATCTACAATTTCAATGAACAAAAGCACTCTCACTACAGTGCTCATCTACTTACAAGTCATGCGCATAAAGGTTGATATGTTCAAATTTCAAAACAAGTTGTTATCTGATGAATTGAGTCTCCTTCAACATCAACATTCTAATTTCATACTTCTTCAGCATAATCCATTGTTTAGATTACCTATTGTCAATGAACAAGAGGGCATTGAATATGTTCCAATTATGAATCAAATCAAGAAATTTGATGCAAATGATGAAGATGAATTGCATGGTGACACTCAAATAAGAGACGAAGATACTCAAGTGAATAATGAACTTAAGCAACATGAATATGAGTTGGATAAAGTCACCGATAAGACAGAGAACAACATCATGATAGATACAACTAAGGATAAGCTTAAGAATGATGCAACTAAAATTGTTAGGTCCTGGGAAGAATTGCAGCTAAAAAGGAATCGATATGGCTTAGGATATGAAAAGGATGTTGACAACCTTTTTCATATTCATAATTATTGCACACTCATTACACTTGTGAGCGGTGGTTTTTTGGATGATGTTAAGGAACAAGTGTCGAATGTTGAATAGGTACAAGATGTTGATGCAATTAGAGATTATCAGGATGTTGATGCAATTAGAGATTATCAGGATGTTGATGTTTCTACAAGTATTGTGGATTTGTATGATAATAATTATCAATTGGATGAAGAACCCATGCAGCTCCAACATTGTCACTGGTTTGGCAATGATGAGTCAAACTATTTTGATCTTCACCTGTGCACTTTTTGTGGGAAGACCAATCACCTCTTAGCAAGGTGTCAGAAAAGAAAGAAAAGTCAACAAAAACATGTGCATTTTGAATGGTTAGGGAAATGTCATTGAAGTTTAGAATCCAAGCTATTGGAGCAGTCTTATCAACGAGTTCATACACAATTTCATTCATGTTTACGAGGAATAATTTCTACAATGGATGGTTATGAGTGTTTTGGATTTGATTATTTGAGGGTAAGATCAGAGCCCACTTGAGTTTATATTTTAAGATGAAGATCGAGTCTTTCGAATTTGCTCAAATTCATTTTGATTAACCTTTTTCACTTTTAGGGGGGTATATATGATGATACATACTTCTCACCATAAATTTTAAACCTGTGAAGTAAAGCAATGCATATAGATTCTTAAGCAAAACAGAATTTAATCAATGGCTCATACACAGATTACACAGAGATTTTATACCAGAAACCCTCAACCAAGAAAACCTTTCTTATATTCATTATTGAATTTCACCATTCACCATACAATATATACAATGTTTTTAGGTATTCTGTAGATACAAAAACCCTAATCCATTAATCCAGGATTAATTTAGTAAATCGCTAAAAACAGCAAAAATCGCCCCAAAAAAAAATTTCGGGGCGTTGCCCCGAATGCTACACGTAACCAGGGGGGGCATACCTGCCCCCCCTAGGACTCCCCTAGGAAAGCACCTAGCGCCAACGACACAAAAAGCGCTACTAGAGGGATCGTCAGACGCAGTTGTCGAACCTGACGCGCCCACACACACACACATGCAAAGAATATAACACATACCCAACACTCATCTTTTAGTTAACAAGGGGGAACTTAGTGATGATATGTCAAACTTAAGGTTTTGAAGTCTACTTTGATGGTTTGAAGTTCATTCAGGACAATTTTTTTGAGGATAATAATGATTGATTCAAGATACATGATACATAATCGATGTGTTTGACATCAATCATTTTTGGGATTGATTTTGCAGATGGACAATGGATTCATGACTGTGGATGCATTTATTCAGGATGACTATATTTAAGATGGATTTGATGATTTGGATTTGGATTGGTCAGTTTGACCTTCAGAGGACTTTCCCTGAGACATTTCAACACTTGGCATTTTTTACGGATTCAACATTTTGATGGATATTGGATGGATGGGTCACTTGCCACATTTTGGCATTTGATGGATTCCAGTCACCTTGTGAGTTTGATGGTGGTTTGACAATTCGACACCTTGATGAAAATTCAGATTTGTGATAGTAGCAACTACTTTACTACCCATAGGTTTTTATGGACACGTGATTTTATGGATACAGGGTTTGGATGCATTTCGACACTTTTTTTGTCAGTATGATTACTGACAATTTTTTGATGTTTAGATTTCTTAGAGCAGTTTGTGAACTTATTTGTTCACTTGAGAGTCTTCGGACTTGTGATAGTACCAAGGATTAACCTGGTTTACTACCCATAGGTTTTTATGGACACAATATTTTATGGATACAGGGTTTGGATGCCTTTTGACACTTTTGTCTGTCAGCTGGATTACTGATAGTTTTTTTATGTGTCAATTTTTGAGAGAAATTTGTGAACTTATTTGTTCACTTTATAATATTTGGACTTAATAGGGATGATCTTTAGATCTAGTATAGGACAATTGTTTCTTCTAAATTTGTGCTTGGTGCATTCAGGATTGTCAGGCATTTTCAGGATTTGGGATGTGTTGAAAATGTATCCAATTCACTTCTCATCAAGGTTTGCTCTCATCAATATTGGGTTCACTTCAGTGAGCACCTAGAGGTTGTCTAGCTCATTTGTCAGAGAGTGGTTTTCTTAGACTTGGTTTCGACATCCACTTTTGGTGGTTTTTCAGGCAAATCTTCATCGACATCATGAGATTTCAAACCATGAGTTACAGGTTGAAGACTTATCAACTTTTGCAATAATCATTTTTGTTGAGATGATACATTTGTACGAACTTGAGATTAAGTGGGGGGTTGTTAGAAATATTGCACTAATCTTAATGTCCTAAAACAATTTATGTTTAGTTGAGGATAGAGTTGTTATCCTTGGTAAACATACACTTAGTTATGTGTATCATTATTGGTGGTTATCTATTTATATACTATATATATGTACATTATGTTAATGAAAATGACAATTTGGCTTGGTTCCTTTTCCACCATATTATGAGTTCTTTATTTTCTTGGTTATTTTCTTGCTCCATATTTTTATCATCTCTCTTGTGGAAAAACACAAAACAAAAGTGAAAACTTGCAATGATGTTATAACCAAATGCAACAAGTGCTCCAACATTAATGGAAAATAAGAAATAATAGCATAAATTAAGAAGGAAACAAGGGGGCATCTATGCACTTAAGGGTGGATTACACTTGCAAATTTGAGTAATGGGGGAAGGAGTCTCCAACTAACACTAGTGACTAGGTTATTGTATTGATAACATGTTGAGATACATATGAGAGGACGAAAGACATTGTTTAAATCTATAGAGAGGGGAAAAAACCCTAGCAAATCCCTAATCAAATACTTAATCCTATAAAACAAATTCATTAGGCCCTTGTTGATTGGGTCTAGCCCGAGCAGTTGTGGAATGGAGTGTTATCCTCCCCACCTAGGATCTATTCTCGTAAGTGATGAGATGTTTCCAAACATTTTTTAAGAGTGGACCAGAAGTCCTTTAAAAATTGTCATAATTATTCAATTATTTGAAAGTCTCTAGTTACATCTTTTCCATTGATTGAGAGATGGCTTGTATGGAATCTTGAGAATGGGGCTAGAGTTACACTATGTGAAGAACCTTGGGTTGGTTGTGGGGAAGGGTTCTGGTTACCTAACAATTTAATTAATGTTCTTTGTGAGAGGGGGTTGTTCTACCTAATATAGGTTGTGTATATATAACTCATTACTCTTTGGAAACATGAATGCAAGACTATTAGTGTGCTTGGAATTAGAGGAGAAGATGAGATGGTTTGGGAAGCTTATTTTGTTGATCTAGAGGCAAGTCACATAAGACTAAAGGACACAAATAATGAATTGATATGTTAAAAGAACCTTGAAGTAGGAACATATACTCCCAAGGTGATATATAGGGTTTTGTGTGATTGGGATTGACTAAGTGATTCTATTTGGTGGTGAAATTTTATATGGAAGTTTAAATGCCTATTAAAATCTTGTATATTTGTGTGGCTTGATTTCGGGAATAAAGTACTTACTTGTGATGTCCTATCGAAAATATGTAGGTGTGGTCCTAGCATATTCCCACTGTGTAAGGAAAACGAAGAAACTATTCAACAATTGCTTTTTGACCTATGCTTACTCTGCTCAGGTTTGGAAAGAGGTGGAATCCTTCACAAGATTAAGGATGTTTGGAGAAGAATATTTATTGAGGAAAGCCTAAGAATTTGGTGTAGAAATATTGCAATGAAGAGATTCAAATTTCTACCACTTACCATAGCTTAGGGATATGGTTTTCTTGTAACGACATTCTATTTGAAGATATATTTACTCTTCCCATCCAATGTGCCACCTAGAGTATGTCTATTCTCAATGGTTTTGAACAAACTCAAAATGAGAAAACTCAAAAGCGGATTATTGTGGTTAAGAGATTGATCAATTTGGAGCTTGGGAATATTTTGTTGGGGCTTGTCAAGGTGACCCACATGTCTATGGGGTAGGAGGGGTTATCAACCTGAATGACCCTCATGTGCCAAAATTCAAAGCAGGTTTTGGTAGAGAAAGTAATAATTATATAAAGCTTTTGACCTTAAATTTAACACTTATGCTAACAACTAAAAAAGGAGCTTCAAAAGTCTATATCTTTGGTGACTCTATAGTAGTGGTAGATTGGATATGGGTGGTTAATCCCTAGGGAATTTTTTTATGAGATTCAAAATTATAAATATGCCTTTAATTGTATTATTTTATCATGTTTATAGAGAAAGGAATGAAGTTGCAGATGGTCTATCTCAAGGTGATTTTATGTTGGATCCAAGACCATGACATATCTAGGAGGATTTAGAGGGTCAAACCTATGAATATTTTTATCACTCTTTTTATTAGGGGCTATGTTAGGGTAGTGGAGATCAATTTTTTAGTGATGTTGTGTTCTTTTTCACTTTTGAATTTACCTTATATGATCTATGAGATGTACTTTGTGAGCTCAATCTATGGAACAATTTGGGAACAATGTTTACATAATTATGTTTTTGAGTTGCTTTTTGAGTGGCTATTTTTTGAGACATTTAGTAGATGACATGTTGGAATTTTTTGATAAGGGAGATAGTTGTACTTGATTTTTTTGTAATGGAATTCCTTTGAAGGAATATTGAAATGTTTTAAAGCATGTGTAAAATACAATTTTGTTTGGAATAATGAAATTAAGATATTTTATCCAATGAAAAAATAATGCATTTGTGAGTGCAACATTAAAAATACAATGGAATAAAATGATATTGAATTAACTGCGCGCGATAGGGTTGCAGGTCGCTTCAGCGCGCCCGTGAGGCCTCTGCGCCATCCTGACCGATCTACTGAGCCCAACCACTCCATGGAAGCCCCCGGGGACCCCGATCCACCCCCAGAAGTAAACGCGTTCAGAGCAATGATAGCAGCAAGTCCAAAGCGACCGCCCTCAGCGTCCCAGCAAAAGTTCATAAGGAAAATGGAATCAATACCCACGGTGGCCCTGCCAGAAGAAGAAACTTGTAAAGCGACATTGAACCTGGCCGAGAGAGGTCTCATAGGATAGTTTACGGGCCTCTAGCCTTCCCCCAAATCGGTGGAAGAGTGGACTCAAAGGAACTGGAAGCCACTGATCAAGGAAGGTGTCAAAAGCTACTTCGTAGGAAAGGGTTTCTTTGTGTTCGTCTTTGAGAACCCGGATGACAGAGGAGTAATTTTTAGAAATGGGCCATACTTTATGGGACCTCAGGGTCTTTATCTAAACAAATGGACCCCCGATTTCGACCCCACCCAAGACGTTCCATCCGCTGTTCTGGTTTGGGTCAGGCTCCCTCATCTTCCTCTCCACTGCTGGAACCAAAAATCCCTACAGATCATTGGCAACGCGCTGGGAAAATACATAGACCACGCTGCAAGAAAGGACCAATACTCCTGCACTCGTATTTGTGTAGAAGTGGATTTAGAAGAGGGGCTCCCGGAAGCAATCAACCTCACCGTAGCGGGGTGGATGCACGTCCAGGAGCTGGATTACGAACAACTACCATTTAAATGCAGACACTATCATGGGCATGGACACTTTGCAAAGCATTGCAAGAAGAGAGTCGAGGAACAACTAGACAAACAAAATGCGGAACAGTGGACCCTAGTTCAGAAAAATGCAAACACAAAAAATGGAAAAGGAAAAGGTCACATGATCGGAGGTCCCAGCAGCATCAGAAACGACCAAGAAATGGGTGCAACATCAAATGGGTCAGAAAGGGCTCATACCAATCAAGCAAAACAAATAGAGGAAAATGAGGAACAGGCATATGCACCAACTCCAAGCAATGAGGGAGGGGAAGCTAAGCAGAATGAAGTCAATCAAGGCAGCCCCTCCAACCCTTCATACGCTGAAATTGCTAAGAAAAAACCAGAGGAAAGCTCAGGTTCATCAGAGGATGAAACTTTTGAGCGTCCTACGAAGAAGGCAGGAAGGAAATCCTGTAAAGAAAAGAGGGAGGAGGAGGCAGAAAGGTACAAAACGCAAGGAAGTCGGGCTAAAATAGAAATGTCAATTGGGAGAAATATCATACCAAGGCCTTCCAAGGGAGGGCCCAACCCCCCCCCTCTCAAGTAAATAATGAAACTCGTCTCCTGGAACTGTAGAGGACTGGGGAATCCCTCCAAAACAGAAGCAGTCAAGGACCTTTTGAAAGCAAACCCCTCAAATATTCTCATGCTCCAGGAGACCAAAATAGAAGGGAAAGCCCTTCTAGAGATCAGTAGATCAAAGTGGAACAAAAGAGCAGGCAAAGCAGTCAGTTCAAGGGGGACCTCCGGAGGGCTGGAAACACTTTGGACCGAAGACATATTTCACTTGAACAAGCATTATGAAACCCAGCATTGGATCCTAACGGAACTGAAGCACAATGCAAGTAAGTTGACTATCTCTCTTTTCAATCTTTACATACCTGTATCCTATTCTGAAAAACGAGAATGTTGGAACTCACTCTCGGCCTATTTAGAGGAGAACTCTCCCAGCAATATCATCATAGTTGGGGATCTCAACATCGTAAGGAAAACAAAAGAGAAGAGGGGAGGATCCTACACCAGAGACCCCATGCTGGCAAAAGTAGAGGAGATTACGCAGTCTTGGGATCTATTAGACTTTAACCCCGTTCAAGGCATGTATACTTGGACCAATAATAGGGTGGGATCTGACCATATTTCAGCCCATTTAGATCGATTTCTGGTGCAAATCTCTATAATGATGAGAAAAAAGATAATCATCACCAAAATTTTGCCTAAACTCACCTCAGACCACAAGCCAATACAGCTGCTCCTGGAAGAAGAAGAAGACCTGGGCCCCATTCCGTTCTGGTTCATCCCATTATGGATTGAGAGAGATGGTTTCTTAGAGATAGTTAAAGCAGCCTGGGACAATCCCGTCTCTGGATCTTCAAGCTTTGTTTGGGAGCAAAAGTTGAAAGCCACCAAACAAGCATTGAAGGAATGGATAAAGAAACCAGCCCCCACCCCTACAGATCAAAGAAGAGAAGCAATGCAGTCACTTCAAACCCTGCAAACAGTCATGGAAAGTAAAGAGATTACAACAGAGTTGTTGGAAAAAGAAATAGAAGAGCAATGAAGCACATATCAATCTTTTCGAAGGGAGGAAGAATATTGGAGACTTAAATCCATAAGTCTCTGGCTGAAGGCTGGGGACAGGAACACCTCCTACTTTCATCGACAATACAGAGTGAGACTGTCCAGGAATCATATAGCAGAAATTAAAACAGTGGACGGCCAAATCTGCAAAGGTTTCAAACAAGTCAAAGCGGCTGCAGAATCCCATTTCATGAACTTATACAGGGATGATAATCAAGGTTATGATGAGGAAGCCGCTGACCTTCTTTCCAATATCCCTTCGCTCATCAGTCTAGAAGACAATGAATCACTCTGTCAACCAACTACTGAGGAAGAAATCGCCAATGTAATCTGGTCCATGGAGGCAGATAAGGCCCCTGGGCCTGATGGATTCTCAATTCACTTTTATAAATCCTGCTGGCACATTATAAAGGCCGACCTTCATAAAATGATAAGTGGTTGCATGAAAAAAGTGAAGGTTGGTGGAGGAACCAACTCCACATACTTAGCTTTAATTCTGAAAGAAATCAACCCTGAAACATTTGCAAGATTCAGGCCCATCTTGTTGTGTAATGCTTCCTATAAGATTCTGGCCAAGCTATTAGCAAACCGGATCAAGCCGTTGCTAAAAAGACTGATCTCCAGTCCACAAGGCGGATTTGTCGAGGGAAGGCATATTCTGGATAACGTAATTCAAGTACAAGAGACTATACAGACAAGCATACAGTGGAACGAGAAAGGAATGGTGATAAAACTAGATATGGCAAACGCGTTTGACAGAGTCAATCGTTCGTTCCTGTGCAAAGTTCTCCAATCTTTCGGCTTCTCAACGCACTTCATCCAGATTATTAAAGCCTGCATAGATAAACCTTGGGTCACCCCTCTAGTCAACGGTCGTCCAACCCATTTCTTTCAAGCTCAGAGAGGCATCAGGCAGCGATGCCCTCTCTCCCCTTTCCTGTACATAATAATGGCAGACTCCCTCAGCCGAAATCTCACAGCAGAAAGGATAGTTGGCAATATTCTGGGCCTCAAATCGTCCAACGGAGTAGAGACATTAAATCACGCGCTATTCACAGACGACTCTTTGTTGCTCGGGGGCGCGTCCATCAAAATAGCTAAAGCCTTTGAAGCAGCCCTCAGAATTTATTGTAAAAGCTCGGGAGCGCTAATAAACGAGAACAAAAGTGAAGTTTTTAGCTGGAACGTAAGCCAGACCGAACTCAATGGAATTACTGCCATTCTCGGGTTCAAGGGACATGCAAATTGGGACAGGATCAAATACCTCGGGCTCCCTATTATCTCTGGTGGAAGCAAGAGAGCGCTATGGAGCGATCTCATATCCAAAATAAAAAACAAGATCGTTGCATGGGGAGGTTATTGGTTTACCAAGGGAGGTAAACTCACACTAATTAAATTCGTGTTGTCTACGCTTCCTATTTATCAGGCAGCCTTCCTCCTAGCTCCTCGCTCCGTAACGGAACAGATATCCAAGCTTCTAAGAGACTTCTTATGGAAGGGAGGGAAGGGCAACGAGAACAAAATTCATCTAGTAAACTGGGACGTGATTAAAAAACCCAAGGCAGAGGGCAGATTGCAAATCAGGGATCCCACAAATGCTAATCTAGCGTTAGGAGGAAAGATTCTGTGGAAGCTGATTCAAGAGACCGAGCATCCGGTGAGTGCTACCCTGCAAGCTAAATACGGGGTCAATAACTCTTTAAGCAATCTCCAATGTGACAGCCCTGCAAACTGTACGCAGGTTTGGAAATTGTGTTGTAAAAGTAGCAAGTTCTTCAAAAACTCGGTCTACAGAATCCCGGGCAACGACAAACGCACGCATTTGTGGAAGGATAGCATCATGGGGAGAGAGCCTTTGGCTGAAAATGCAAACATAGCAGACCTCAGGGACTGGATGGAGAGAGCAGGAGTAAATAGCCTTTATGATCTTTCGAAATGGGACCACCGAGGTGACTAGGCAGGATGGGATTTCCATGGAGTCCCAACTAGATTATCTCTACAGCAAACCATGCTCGAAGATCTGCTGGAGGACGCTGCCCCAGTCAACAGATCCATGAAAGACAGATGGGGATGGGGCCAGTCTGGTGTATACACCACAGCGGGAGGATACAAAGCTTTGCAGGCATCAAGAAACAATAGTCAAACTCCGACCTTCTGGAAAAGCGTCTGGGAGCCTCTAGCTATACCAAAAGTGAATTTCTTCTTCTGGACCCTAGTGCACAACAAAATTCTAACAGGAGACAATCTGGAGAAAAGAAACATAGCGGGGCCACACAGATGTGTGCTATGCCGCAATAATCTCGAAACATCTCAACACCTTTTCTTGGATTGCCCCTTTGCCAAAGAGGTTTGGGGCATCTTTCTCCAGGATTTTCAGATTACAATCCCTCCTCAGAATTTTGTGGCGGAACTATTCGCCTCTTGGAGCCGTATCTATCCTCAGCGAATTCCCACTAAATCCTTTTGGAGTAAAATTTGGACAGCGATACCGAAATATGTTTGCTGGCAGCTTTGGTTGACCCGCAATCAGTTGATATTTAAAGAAGAGCAGTATTCTACGTTGCAAGTAGTTGTAAAAGCTAAATCATTCATTTTGGAAGCAGCCCAACAACAATATGTAAAAGAGGCCCCTTCGTTACTTCCAAAGGAAAAGAGGTGGCTAATCCCTCTTGTGCCATACCCGAGCAAGCAACCCCTCTTCCCAAAAACAGTCAATCTGGAATGGAGAATAAGAGACGATGACGACAAATTCCAGTCGTGGTGGAGGTCTAAAAATATAACCACAATCTTTTTTGACGGGGCGTCCAAAGAAAACCCCGGGGCAGCCGGCGCTGGGGGGGTTATCTACACTCTGGACGGGTCTACAAAAGATTGTTTCTGTTGGGGATTAGGCCAGAAATCCAACAATCAAGATGAGATGCTCAGGCTAACCAAAGCTTGCCTCATTGCCAGAGAAAAAGGAGTCAAAGACATCCAAGTTTTTGGAGACTCGGAGATAATAATAAGAAGCTTAAATACAGAGGCAAGGTTTAGCAATGCCAGTCTAAACAAATTCTTGGATAGACTGAAGAGAGTCCTTCTTGACTTCAACTCGTGCAAATTTTATCATATTTTAAGAAACTCAAACAGTGAAGCAGATCAGTTGGATAACAAAGGAAGCACACTCATGAAAGGATTGCTAATTGTAAACAACGAAAGCTATGTCCAATTCCACTGAAAATGTTGCAAATCAAAAGCAACATGAATTTTGCATTGTAATAGGGGTCGCCTCGGCAAAGACCCACTTTCTTCCCAGATAAATAAATTCTATATCCGTTTCAGTTAAAAAAAAAATACAATGGAATAATTTAAATATATACTAATAAAAAACACAGGAAACACATATCCAGATTCATTCCTAAGCATAATTACACACATTACATGCATAATGCTTCTTCATAGCATGCAATTAAAACACGAGAAGGTTAAATTACTAAAATGTAAAACAATATTGAATGCTTATGTTTTAATAAAAATTCTCTACGAATTTGGATGTGTAAGAGTGATTCACCACCCAACCATAATAATCCAGTGCAAATGCTACACTCAAGTTGGGTTATGTCGAGGCAACCATGGAAAAGAAGATGGCTACAATATTATAGCTCACTCAACCCAACCCATTTCTCTCATGGCTTAGCCAATATCATCTCTAGAACACACTCCCAACACCTTATTCAACCATCAATCGACCATGAAAATTTCTTCTAGTTACAAACCTTTCCCTTATTTTTTATATAATGCATAAAAAATCACTACTAACTTGTGCTCCAATGCAGGCAGAAAGAGACCATTGGTTGATTACCTTTTGGGAAATCTCGGTGGAGTAATTTGTTGACTCTAAATAAGTCAATGAGTAACAATACCATGTAACTAATGGTTTCCTAATTTTCCCTGGAGTCTACACTCACCTACAACCATCAATCTCACTTAAAAGGTGTCCAACTCACTCTTCATAGTGTTGGTTTTGGGTAGTTTTCAAATCGGAATGGTAAATACTACGAGACTATGCAACACAAAAATGGGAGAAAGATGATGATAACAGTGAGAATGAGTGAAATCCCATAAAGGAGGAGAATATAATGGAGCTACGTATTCCCACAATGACGGTACTTTTTCTGTCTACAAGGAACCTTTCCTATAGTTATTATTTATGTGAGTAAACTTTCCTTCACCCACCTCTTCATACATTTATATTTGGATTTATAAGTTAAAGGTAATGGTGAGCTTCATTTAAGTTACATGATGGAGAATATGTGAGTTATTAAGGTAACACTTGGCAAGAAAAGCTTTCTTTCCCTTGGAATCCCCTTTCATCTTCCCTTCTTGTGGCTCATAGTCCCCTTGTGCTCCCTGTAACCATCTTGAACCATTATATATTATATTTAATAATTAATGTTTTACATAAAATAAAGTGCATTGTGGTAACTTTATTGCGTTGTCCATATATATATATATATATATATATATATATATATATATATCCATTCTCTAATTGGGCTTTGATCTCGAGCTCTACATTAGGAATCCATACAAAACAAATTTACAACATTTGCATTAAGAGGTCGTTTATTGAAGATCGCATGGATTGACACTTGTCATTAACCACACATTTACAATTTATACATAATTTATCCAATACCTTCCAAGGTTCAAAACTTGGGTATTACGTTCCCCTCCACCTTGGAATAACACTAACCTCGATGCAATCTAGAGATCATAATAAAGATATGTATGCCTCATTTAAGGCAACCCTCCAGCTTCCACATAGTCTCATCAGGACCAAAGTGCTTCCATTGCACCTTCACCTATATGATGACTCAATTATAGAGAAGCACTACTTTCTTATCAAGGATGTGCATTACCTATATTTGGAACCATCCCCCTTGTTTGTCAGTGCCCTATTTTGTAGTTTTGAATACATGCATGTAGCTAGAGTTTGCAGGCCTAGTTTTTCCTTGTGTGCCAAGTTTTAGCCTACGTGCCTAGTTTTGTACTACACACCCTGTTTGATGTATGTGCCAAAGTTAATATTGTAATTAGAGTTAACATGTCAACTTGTCCTTGTGCTATAGGAAGTTATAAATACTTTGTGATTAATTATAATTGACCTAGAGTTTATATAAGGAAATGTAAATGAAAGGATGAGGGTTGGTTGAGTCTTGTATGTAATTCCTAATCTATAGTGACTGCATAGAAGAAGAATATAATAGGGTTTAAAGCCCTTGAAAACCAGATGGAGTTATAAGGAGTCTTGTATGGACCTATCTTATGGACTGAATAGAAAGGATTGTGTGACAATTCCGCCTCTAAAATTTTATGTGATATTTTTTTTTTATCTAAATGTATAATGAATATATGGTGAATGTCTAATGTTTCATATTATATTTTCTTATTATTTTCATTTATCTATGTAATATTCACTAGTGTCTCCAATGAGACCTTATTCTTCTTAGGACATTGAATATGTTGATGCTAATGGAATTTATTATTGGCTTGAGTTTATAATCTAGGGTATGAATTCAATGCCAACAATTGGTTCCACTGTCAGGATAGAATGAAGTTATTGCAAAATAAAACATGGATATGTCATGTAATCCCTCTTGGTAAGATATAAGAGATTGGATGACTAAGAGTGAAATCAGTTTTGTGCAAACAAAAACCCAAAAGCTATTGCGTCTAGACCTTGAATCATGGAAGGACATGTATCTTTACCTTGATAAGAATGATATTTTATTTGTTGAATTTCTTGTTTCATTGTAAGATTGGATAAAGAGACAGGAAGAAATTAACACCATACAACACTCTCAAGAACCCATGGTCTAGGATAAAGCGACAATTTCTAGATTGAAAACCCTATACAACAAGTGGACTTGAGTAATTGAATTCTATTTTGACTTAATTAAAGAGGGAAGCATTGTAGATTTTTTCATTTAATACAACATTTCTTTCAATGTTGTTGAAAGAGAGTTTGATGCTAGACAAAGAGGGAGACCTCTAGAAGAAATACCACTATGGATCAAGATGTTTTTTGAAAATTGATTGATGTAGATGAAACTTGATACCATGATAACATAAATTCCTCAAGTTGGGATATAGGGGAAGAAAGAAGGGAGATGAGATAAGAGAGTATAAAGGAAAATGGATCTAGAGGTGCAAAAAAGGAACAAGTGGAAAGATATGAACACAAGAATTTGTTGTGTGAGGTAGTTTGGAAATTTCAGTTTGACAGTTTGAAGAAAATGGGAGAAAACATGAAAACAAGTAGTAGTAGTAGTGTAACTAAAAGAAGAAGGAAATAAGTGCAGGAGTGTGCTATTGTAGAGATTGTGATATAGGTGCACACAGAGGAACATAGGTCATTATAGCGGTGTATCATATAGAAAACAATGTCGGTATCCCACGATGATAGAGATCATGGTAGAGTAGGAATAGGTGATGTTGGATCCCAATGATTGCTAAGAAATGTGAAAGATATAGCTGAAAATGAAAGAATTTTTTTAGTCAATGAGAATATCTCAGGTGATGTTGGGGATGATCTCAGTGAGAGGGAAGACACCTCAACAGTTGTAGACTTGTTTGAGTGCATGAGGTTAGAAGATCCTTCTGGGTCGAGTGAGGAAGGACTTGGAGAAATAAATTTGTACAATCCCCTTTTTGAACCACCCCTTACGTGCGCTTTATTAAAAGAAGGAGAAAGTTGGGTGCAAATATAAGTTAGGAACATAATTCAACGTAGAGTAGAAGGAAAAGTATCAAATAGGGTAGGTATAATGGTAAGAAGATTGAATTTTCCAATGGTAGGAACATCGAGTGATCTAGTTCTCAAGATTCCTGTGTTCCATGGAACTAGGAAGGATTAGGTTGAACAACATTGTTTCATATACAAAGTTATTTTAACAGTGAACAAAATTATCGATGAAGCAGTAAATATTACACAAATGAAGACTACCATTAGATATTGGGTTGTCCAATGGTACATGAAGTACAAGGATAATACACTTACAACACAAACAAATAAATTCAATAAATAAGAAGGGACTTGATCGAAGAATATTAGAAGTTGAATTCAAAACAACAATGTATACAAAAGATTAAGGAAATCAAATAGAAGGTTGGAGAGTCAACCTGGGATTATGATCGAAAGTTCAAGGAATTTCTAGGCAAATTAGCCTTTCAAATACAAGATGTCCAACACATGGAATCGTTTATTCTTGTCTTATTGCCCCACATCCATATTCCCCTCACACAACAAAAGATCACATCTGAAGAGGAGGTGCTAGAGATTGCAATATACATGAAGTCTATATCAGGATGAGGTGAGTCATCCTCAAGGATGGCATAGAGCCATAGTCAACTTGCTATGCTAAATAATCAAGTGTAATACTTGTCCAAAGGAAAAGTGGCACAGAAGCATATTTGGCACACTCCATGCAAAATGGAGGGGCATCATCAAAATGAATGTCTAATGATGGGTAACTACACTGGAACAGGCATGCCAAACATGTTCCCCATGGATCCAAGCCCAAGTGATGATAAATATGTAGACAATGGGGACAAGAGTCATATTGTTGTCCTATGGTGAAAAAGTATTGAAATTCAATGAACTTTCCATTCTGTGAATTATGTAAATCCATGGGGCATTATGTAAACAACTACATGTCATTATAGTTGATGAAAGAACACATGGTAGACACCTAACAAGTTTAGGGGACAAAATATAATGGTGGAAAAGAACAAGGAGATTTTATAGGAAGGGGACAAGGTGGATATGGAGGTGCATGGTGATCCACTTGCTTTAATTATGGAGAGGTTGGACATGTCGCATGACATTGTATAAAACCCTATGTGATATGTTCCTATTGTCACAACATAAATCATAATCTTGACAAAATAGTGTCTTGACTTGCTAAAGAAGTGGAAGGAGAGGAAGGTACACATAGTGACAACGGAGCCACACAGAAAAATGGATGCATTGCACAAGTGCATGTGGTGATGGTGACACAAAGTGGTGCAAGAACTTGAATGGATGCAGAGGCGATATTAACAAGGAATATCAAGAAAGTTGTGGCAACCCCACCAAAGTCTAATGCAGACAAATAGAAACAACTCCTATGTCATGCAATAGAAAAGTTCCATAATGCATGTGAGTATGATAAAGAGGTGCAGATCAATATAAGTATGAAGGATAAGTCTTCTAATCAAGTAAGTGAATTTTTAAGATGTTACATCAAATTGTTAAGTGATCAAAATCTATATAAGAGATTACTGTATATTTTAATGAGATGGGTGTCAATGTTGGAGGATGATGAGCCCATTTCAACTCCTCTTCTTGAGCACAATGTAAGATGGGTTAAGAAGAAAAGAAAAATAATAAGAAGGGAGTTCAATTGACCATGGAGTTGGAAGGTTATGAAATGAAGGATGTCATGTTGAACCTTGGATCTAACGTGAACAATCTTCCCAAGAAATATTGGGAATTGATGGGGAAGCCAAAGTTGGTTTGATCACCCATTTAGTTGAGATTAACTAACAAGTATTAGTTTTTTTTCCATTGGAGAGTTGAACATGTGGAGGTAGATATAGATGGGGTGAATATTGTAGTTGTTTTTGAAGTTATTGAGATGATGGATGAAAAGGACCCCTACCTAGCCTTGTTCGGTATAGATTGAGAATTTGGAAATGATGTTATTTTGAACCTAATTTATAAAAGGAGTCCTTTGAGTAAGGGGACCTCAAGGTCATGGCTTCTTTAGACCCCACTAAAGGAGAAAGGTGCACAAATATTATCAATGATGAGGTCCAAATCTCAATCCTAGAGAATATCTAGGATATTATCATGTGGAAAATAGATTGTATAAACCCAATTACAGATGGTGAGTCGAGTTGCAGGATCAACTATACATATGATACAAATTTGAAAGGTGTTATGGATAGGTGGAAAATAGATGGATATGAGTTGTCTAGCAGAAAATGCACATATGCAGAGAGATATGCGCATTGGATAGGGGTTATGCGATCCTTAGAAGTTTCATGGAACAAGGTCAGTCAACATATTTCTATATCGAATCGAGGAGCACATATCAAAGGAGCAATGATTATTAGCAATGGACATTGTTATGAAAAGAACCCTTGCACGTTGGTGGGATAAGTACAAAGATAAATTGGGAAAAGGGGCATAAGTGGTAAACACTGTGTCATTGATATTTTAGCCATCTCAAGACCTATAATAAGTAAACATGTATAAAGGAAAGAAATATCTAAAAGAGCATGTCTGGTTTTGTGAGATGATATGGACTGGGAAGAAATTCCTTGTGAAGGAATGGGCCTATTGGTTCATTCACACATTAAATGTTGTGCTTAGGATTTGGTATGTACAAGAAGAAACAATAAGATAAACAAAAGACTGGGAAGCAATGCAAAAGCAATTATGCACAACAGAGAACCCCACGCTATCTGGGGTTCTAAAAGAGATCAAGCACTTCATCTACCAGGGTAAACTAGAACTTATGAGTCAAGCATGGAGAGTTGTTTTCATGCATCATAGGAAGCTTGAAAAATTGAAGGAGCCATTGTACTATTAGACAACGGACATAGAAGAACCAACATAAGAAGAAGAATTACAGAACATATAATTTAAGGAGTCAATAGGAGAAAGAGAGATCAAAGGGAAGTATCTTGGGAGTAACAACCCTTACTACATACAACCTTTTAAAACATAGAAGTGAAACATTACAACATAATATAAACCAAATATGGTGATCATTGGAGACTATTAAGATCAAGAGACTGTTACCTAGGTAGTGGATCTATTGAAAGAATAGGAAGACTTGTTCCCTAAGAATTTTGAAGAGATGAAGGGGATTGCAAGATCCTTGGGAGATATGAAAATACAATTGAAGCATGATTCCAAGTCTATTAAGAAGTGACCATATCTATTGAACTTGAAGTATAAGGAGAAGGTAAAAATTGAGTTGGATAGAATGTTGACTATATCAATTGATCTCAAAGTAGAAGGAGAAGGTGAAATAGGAGTTGGACAAAATGTTGAGCACGAGTATAATTTTTCCAATAGAAGAGTTAGAATGGATCAAACCCATGATGATTCAAAATAAGAATGCAAGATATATTTGGATCTACGTCGACCTTATTTCCTTGAATGTAGTGTGTGTACATTATCATTTCCCTACACCATTTACAAATGAAGTTATTGGAGAATGTAGGAGGAAGAGAGGCATGCTCATGTATTGATGATTTCTTGGAATATCATTAGGTCATAATTGTATAGGATGATAAAATGAAGACAACATTTTCCACTGAGTTGGGGTCATTTGCATATAATGTTATTCCATTCGAACTAAAGAATGCACTCATTATATTTTCTAGAATCATGGTCACTACCTTTAAGAAGTTTATACAAAAGTTTTTAGAAGTTCATCTAGATTATTGAATTGTGATCAGTTTATTCAATTATCACATACAAGTGTTGAGGTTTGTGTTAGACATATGTAGGCAATTGTAGATTTTCCTAAATTTGAAGAAGTGTATTTTCTGCACCCCCTTTGGAGTTTTGCTAGGACATGCGATTTATAGGGAGGAAAAATTGTTGGACCAAGTGAATATAATTGTAGATGTGAACATGCATCCCTCTATATTTGTAAAGGTCGTGTGTGCCACATTAAGACATACAAGATATTATTTGAAGTTCATTGGGAACTATGCAAACATTGCAACACCTTTGGAGAAACTTTTGAAAATAGATGTGAAGTTTGCTTAGACACCAAAGTGTCAAGGAGAATTTGAGTTTTTGAAGGAAAAGTTTGTGACAACACCCATTTTGGTGTTTCCTGGTTGGATAAAGTTGTTTCATGTGCATGTGGATGCTTTAATGATAGCTCTTGGCATAATTATCATGCAACTTGAAGAAGGAAATATCAATCACCCAATCACGTTTGTTTGTAGAAAGTTGTCTGATGCAGAGTGAGAGGAACTAGAAATGTTGTATGCACTATAAAAATCCAAACATTGCATTGAAGTTAATGCTTTTAAATTCTTCATAGATCATTCTGCACTTAAATACTTAGTCAATGAGCCATTGTTGGGGGGGGGTAGGATTTGTTGATGGTTTCTCTTGTTTCAAGAATTTGATCTCCAAGTAGTTGTTAATCTTGGAAAGCACAACATGGGACCTAATCATTTTTCCAGATTGGATTCAAGAGAAAATGGAACCGATTTTGATGATAAACATAAAAAAAAAGGTGCACTTTTATATGAGGCGTGTGAAGCAATCAACATAGGACATAATGTTGTAAAGGAAACAATTGGGAAGGTGTTATGCATAGGACTATGGTGTCCTTCACCGTATCAAGATGCTAAGAAGAATTATAAAAGGTGTGATGTGTGTGAGAGATTGGGACAACCTTCAAGACACAATGAATTACCCCTCTTTCCAGTCATGGCATTGGAAACATTTAAGATGTAGGCGATTGAGTTTATAGGATCGATCAATCCCCTCATGCAGAGGACTGAAGTGTGATATATCATTAGTGCAACATAATATCTAACATGTTGGGATGAAGTCATGCCAATCAAGGATTGCATTATAAAAACTATTGCTCGCTTCATTTTTTAAAACATTATAACAAGGTTTGGTTGTCCAAGAGTATAGATGAGTGATTAGGGAACCAACTTTACCAATACTATTGTTGGATCATTGAAGCAAGAGTTTAAGATTCATCATTAATAGAGTACTCCTTATCATCCATATGTTGATGGGACAGTGGAGGATTTTAACCAAATTTTGGAACACACATTGACAAAGATCTACAATGTGGAGAGGGATGACTAGGATGAACATGTTCTCGTAGTGTTATGGTCATATAGAACTACTTGTAAGAGATTGACTAAATATACTCCATTTTGGATTGTGCTTGGGAAAGAAGTAGTAATGCCTCTTAAATTTGTTTCCCCCGGTCTTTGTATTGTAGTGGCTACAAAAATGATAGACGATGAATCCCTTTAGAGGTGATTAAATGATCACGTGGAGTTGGAAGAGCATTTTTTTGTTGCAAGGTTCAATCAGACAATGGAAAAACAAAGGCAGAAGGCTTGGCATGACCATAATATTTTTTCTAAGATAATGGAACCCCAATCACTAGTTTTACTATACAACAACAAGTATTTGAAGAATTCAAGGAAGCTCGAGATGAGTTGGCTAAGACCCTTTTGAATTCCATAATAGGCTCATTGTAACACCACGTTTTCCCCCAAGTCTGTAATTATGTTTGAGACTTCATGCATTGTAATTGATGAAGACTATAATTGTGTTTATGTTAATAAAAAAAGCACCGATAAGATGACTAAGAGGGAAGCCTTGTAGTACTAGACATGATACGATGAGTGGGATATGGTGAGAGGGAAATTGGGAGGTTTATATGAAGAAAATAAGAAGCTTTCCTAGAAACCCAACTCACACTTACAGAACCTTGAATACCTAACATGTCCAAAGTACCCTATACTTCTGACCACAAAAAACTCGTTAATGGGATTCATATTGGGTAGTTGGAGAAATTATGATTTCCTTCAGAATTGTACTCGGAGGAGTGATGTGTCGGTTGTAGCTGTCAACTAGAAGCACCTAGAATTTACCCTTCGATTTGGGAGCTTGACCCCTCGAAGTTTGCTTGTGACGGAAGCGAGTGGGGATCCTGAGGAACAAGGAGAATGTTCTAGTTGAGGAAAAGGAATGAAGAGGAAGAGGGCACAGACACAATGGAGGACACACACATACGTGAAGAGATAGAACATTCACACTCAGAGATGAGTAGCTAGACTTACAAACATATGGTAAGGTGAATGAGCAGACTAAAATCACACACACATACTTGAGAAACAGAGAAAAACTAGGAAGTTTTTATGAGGAAAATAGGAAGCTTGCCCAAGACATGAATGGTCACTTTAGAACAGAGAATACCCATATCCATACTAGAGTTGAGAGGGTCGTAGGTTGGAAAGGGGAGGTCATTGAGGGAATGTGTAGCAAAGAAGGGACTCCCTCGTGTAGAATAAATCTAGTTGGGAAGGCACCTGATAAGTTCGTGGAGGTCTTGAGCTCAGTGGGAAGAGGGGAATTTTTGTTGTTGCCACTGGAGTGAATGAGAAAAACCTTCATGATCCATTCTTTGATCCGATAGCCAACCTATGAGAGTCCCATGGTGGTATCATGGCCTGGCACAGGGGTGGCTTGTTATAGAAAGGAAAACGTGTATCATAGCCTACGGTTGGGTGGAAAGGCATTCATGCTCAGTCAATTGGCTGGTTGAAAATATCAATGAACATATAAGTTTTTCTTTATATGTCGATTGAATGTTTGTTAGTAGTTGTAAAATCCATTATGTTCTCAATAATAGTCTGAATGTGATGAATGAAAGTTAAATTTGAGTTGAAATGGAGTAATGTAATCTCCTCTTAAAGGGTTAATGAATTAATTGTGATAATCGTGTATGGGAGGTCATTGAAGGTCGATAACCTTGTGTTTCCCCTAGTCTTAAAATGGAAAGTTTGTAGGATCTAAAACCTTCATCAGAGTATTTCATGCATGTCGAGAAGTGGGTTAAAATCCTTAGGGAGTAGAGTTAAAACTCCTACATGAAGGTGTCAGGGAATACCGTAAACCTGGTAGGTCCAGAAATAATCCTTAAGTTAAGTTGAAATACTTATTTAAACCCAGAGAAAATGTTAGTTGTTGATTCAGTTAGGAGATCCTATCTCGATTGTTCATCGGATATCCAGGCTTCGGAGGAAGCTTATCAGAAGGTGGATACTTCGGGAGAACCCATAAGATGAGCCATAGTGAACTCTCGATGGGAAAGTTCCAGGTTTATGAGAGCCATCAATCTATTAGGAGGATGGGACGACGAGATCTAGACTATAGATCTGTCAAGCACTAAGCCGATAAGCCTACCAAAAGAGCGGAGTTTGGGAAAGTCTGTGGGAAGGAGTGGATGAAATTTCTGATGAGAAAAACCCAACATCGAAAGCTCAAGAGTGGTGAGAGCCATGCATCTATTGGTGTTGAAGCCTATGGGATCTGATCCATTAGATCTGGTAACGATCCATCCTGAAGAAAGAATCCCATCAAAGTGGTAGCATCGGTTAAAAATAGAGCAGATGCGAGATCCAATTGAACGCTAACCGTCGAATGTGAGGATCCAATGATTGTTGGATCCATTGGAGGATTTCTCATTCAGAAGGAATTGTTCGGGAACACCCATGAGGTTGTGGAGAGTGATTATTTCCAAATGGAAAAGACCTGAGTGGACAAAGACCACTGATCTTCATGTGAGGCAGCTTGATAAGATCTCAGCCATATAACTCTCCATAGACTCCATCATCCAAGTGTTGGGAGGAGAGTAGGCAAGGAGTTATCCATCACATATTTTTAAGGTATCGAGTAAATCGGGACCATCGATTTTCCCAACCCGATGACTGTTGGATATTTTGGAAGTAGGGTTGTTGAAAAAATTAAGTCATGAATAGAATGGAATGACCTGTTTTCCCAATGGAAAGGAATCTTGACTCACCGCTAGTCGTTGATCTAGAGCGAGACTAGATGTGTATATTGTGGTAATTTCTACAATATATGATCTAGAGATCCAATTTGCTTCATAACCATTAGGCTGCAAATTGGTTAGGAAATGACAAAAGCATGAATTCCCCATGGGGGTCATCCATACAGTTGAGTGGTGTGCACAAGGAATCAAGATGTCTTGGATGTTTTATCTTCAAAATGAGTTCATTGCATATTGTTTGGAGGCATAGGAGCATGGTAATGATTTCTATTTTAGTTGGGTACTCCTGCTCCTTGCAATAATTTTATGGAAATCAACAGAAGGAATACCCTTTGATAAAGAGGTTATAAAGAAATTTCTAGCAACAAAATTTAATATATAATAGTATAACAAGGATAAGACACTTCGACCAAACATTAATCTAGCTTTCCAACATTGATATACTTGCATGATACATAAGACTATTGAATCATTTTAGATTCTACAGAATCTTGTTGATAAGCATGATGATTTCATTTGTTTTTAAATAGATATGCATAATGTTTATATTAAACCTCGCTTATATCCATAGGGTATAGCCGACATTCTCCCTTTTTATGTTACCAAGTATGATATTAAAAAATAGTTACACAATGGATTAGGAACATGTGCCCGTAACTTGATTCCAAGGTCGAGATCACATATATCAAGGAGGTGAACACAAAATCATAAGCAAGAAAAGAGTGGAGCTACATAGTCTACATCCAAACAACACTAAGAATATTTTCCATGACTCATCATGCCTTACACAACTAAAGAGGTAGAGAGAATAAGAACAATACGAGGAAACAAAAACATCATGGGACACAAGGCTTACCGAGAAAAAGAGAACCAAGACAAGCAATATCGGTTCATCACAGCAATCGGGAGAATCCAATGAGGGAAAAGGAACCACCTAGTCAATCCATGTTACTAGTAAAGAGATAGTTGTTATAATCATAATTAATAAATATTCTAGAGTTATAACAATAGGAGAAATGTGAGCAAGAGACTATTCACAAATCTCAACAATAAAAAGATGTTACAGAGCACTTGGGTAATTATCCTTTGCCCAATAAAGTTTAGAATATTGTAGATAGTTTACACTCACGTATTGAAGTTCAACAAATGATTCTTGAAGATTCTTCCCAAAATTTAGACAATTTGCGCATTACTTTTCAATTTGGAGAATCTATAAAGGAACTAGGCTCACCACCCTAGGAACCTAGTAGCACTACATGTAACATCCCCAGCCACCCAGGTTGGGCCATGTCACACAACCTCAAATTCAGGAGCACTAAGTCAACCCAACAGTACCATCCCTAGCATACTACTAAGTGATGTTATTCTAATAGTTCCACTATGCAGTTTCTTCTTATAACACAATTCGTGTAGTACCACTTGAAGTAAGGCGCTTGAACCAAGCTTGAATCGCGCTACACGACTTATAACAGCATAAGCATCATTCTCTTTTTACACAATCTTAAGAAATGAAAATAACTCACTAATTTCACACACCAACATATTGATCACACAACATAACTATGTGCACATCCATCCAGGTGTCATGCGCCACTTTTGATTTCATTGTGCACAGAGTCTATTTCCTTGAAAGAACATACGACTTCCGGTCTCCTATGCACACAAGCTACAATCCTGCGAACGTGGCCACTCAATCATCTTCATGACGACTCATAACTAGAATGACAAGGTTAACTCAACTAGCAAGACTAACCACCAATCTTATATCCATGCACAATTACAAATACAGGCTAAAAGCTCCATACTCACATGTACAAGCAACATTAAACATAATAAAAACAAATACTCATATGCAACAACATACAAGAATTAATCCATGTCAAACATAGATAAACAAGTAGACAGTAAACAAGATAAGCACATAAAGAACACTAATCTTTTATAAAAGTCACCAACTACGACCTTGACTAAGACATTCCTCCTAGCCATAAACTTTGTTGCTCATAAACTTTCAGCAATAGGTCACCCCCAAGCTAGGGCTTAACTCCACCAGGGAAAAAGGGTTCCTAGTGACAAGATATGGTGTGTAAAACTCAACAGAATTGCTCAGTCTTGAGTGCCCACTGCTGCAACTAGCCCACAGTCCCTTATTCCCCATGCACCTATCACACCTAAGAAAGTGTGCCCCTCCTATGCTCACCGGTCCTTCAACTACCCCACTTCCCTTCCTAGGGTTACCAACAACATGCTGGATAGGAATTCTCGGATCCCTACAATTAATGCTCAACGCACCAGGGAACAACTCTCAACAAAACTCTCGCCTAGAAATTATTCCCACGGGTCTGACAACCACTCCACAACAGCCAGTCTCTCACCTAGAGAGACTACTCACAATCTTCCAACCCGACTCTTTGACAATGAAACTTTGAATGTAGCCCCACAACTCCTTACAAACTTCTTTGTGTAGATAAAGTAATAATTGGATTTTCCATACAGTCTGACCCCCTTGTGCACACGAGAGCCTGAAACATCAATAATAATACCATAATGAAATCCTCCCCAAAATACACTAAGGCCAACAATATATATTGCATGCCTTCCACTTGACACTTGTCACCCCCAAAAGCAGCTTTAAGCCACTAGGTGACTCATTCCCTACCCTCGGGAACTTAGGATAAAATAATAATATATGTGACATTACACTTTTCCTGAAAATATTATTAAAATATTCCCCAAGACTTACAACTCGCCCCCTTTTCCCTTGTTCGGTGGAGTAGCCCCCCCATCTCTTTTCACCTAAGTCAGTGACCGTGTAGTGATGCAATATTATATTAACAATCATAATAATATTTACATGGATAGGCACACTAGCCTATCTGCGTCCAAGCTCTCCAACCACATAATGACTGTAAATGTATTGAGGTCGGAGAGCTTGTGTGATTATGAGGCTGGTGAGCCGGGACACAGATAGGTCAGTGTGCCTATCCATGTAAATACAATCTCAGTCATTAAAACAATATTACATGATTATGGGTAGACAGACTCAGACGAAAAGAGATGGGGGGATGACTCCACCAGAAAATGGAAAAGAGGGTGAGACTTAAGTCTTAGGGAATATTTGATAATATTTGTGAAAAGGCGTAAAGTTCCTGAGGGTAGGGAATGATTCACCAAGTTCCTTAAGCTACTTCAAAAGGTGACAAGTGTCGAGTTGAAGGCATGCAATATATATTGTTGAGCCTTATTGTATTTGTAAAAGGGAGAGAGGAATTCATTCAGGGGGGATAATGATTCATGATTGACTTTCTTGTGAGCAGAAGGGGGTCGGACTATATGGAAAATTTGATTATTACATTATCTGCAAAGAGAAGCTTGTAAGGAGTTGTGGTGTTGTAATTAGAGTTTTATTGTTGAAGAGGTGGGTTGTCAACCCCATGAGCAGTCTCTCTGGGTGAGAGATTTTTTGTTGAAGAAGTGAGTTGTTAGGCCCGTGAGCATACTCTCCAGGTGAGAGTATTGCTCAGAATTGCTCCCTGGTGCGTTGGGAAATAGATGCATGGCTTAGAGACTTCCTCTTTGGCTTGTTGTTGGTAAACCTAGAAGGGAAGTGGGGTATCTAAAGGATTGTTGAGCAAAGAAGGGGCACACTTCCTTGGGTGTGATAGGTGTGTGGAGAATGAGGGACTATAGGCTAGTTGCAGCAATGGTCACTTGGACTGAGAAATTCTATTGAGAATCAGACCTTAGCTTGTTGCTAGGAACCCTTTTTCCCTGGTGGAGTTAAGCCCCAGCTCAGGGGTGACCTGTTGTTGAAATCTTATGAGCAACATAGTCTATGGCTGGGAAGAATGTTCGAGTTATGCACGCAGTTGGTGACTTTCATAAAAGATAAGTGTCTTTATGTGCTTGTCTCATTTTCTGTGTGCATATTTATCTATGTTTGATATGTTTTAACTCTTGTATGTTGTTGCATATAAGTAATTGTTGTTATTTTGTTTAATGTTGTTTGCACATGTAAGTATAGTGCTTATAACTTGTATCTGTAGTTGTGCATGAGATGACAAATGTTTATAGTTTTTTCTATAAGCTAACCTTATGATTTTGGTGCGAGCCTCTGGGGAATGTTGAAAGGTCGTGCTCCCAGAGAATACTCTGTGTGCACCATAGGCTAGATTGCTTGTGTGCACTAGGAAGCAGTCTACGTGCACAAGGAGAATATTTTTGGTGTGTGACCCCAGGATGGTTGCGCGCACAGTAGTGGTGTGTGATTAGTACAATAGTACATAGTTGTTTGAGTTAATTCCACTGCTTAAAGTCATGATTAAAGGATAAAGTTAGTGTGGCGCAACTCACCATGAGTTTGAGCACACTACTTCAAGTGAAACTGCGCAGACTAAGGTTTAATATAGAATCTGCGCAGTGGATTTTTGGAGTAGCATTGTTCAGTAGTATGTTGGGTGATGTTACAGTATGTTTGGTCAGAGCTACAATAGTTGAGATTGTGTGACGTGGTCCAGCATAGGTGGTTGGGGACGTTACATTGTGGTATCAGAGCTATAAATACGGAGGAGTGGTAGTAACATAACCCAACCTGGGAAGCTGGGGACGTTACAGTTTGGAATTATAGTAATGTCAAAGTATTTTGGAGTAGCATGTCCCAGCCTGGGTGGCTAGGAATATTACAGTTTGGTATCAAAGTAATTGGTTCAACACTAGACTTGTATGGGACAAAGTTCAAAAAGAAGTTGTAGTTCTAACACTGAACCTGCAGGAGTTGAGTTCTACTTAAGGCAAAATTCAGACTTGTAAGTGACCAAATTTGGAATTTAAGTGTGGCCATGGTGCGCATTAAATAATAATGTGCAGATGTGTGCACTAAATGTTCGGTATTGCGGGGTGCGGTATTGGAAATGAACAGTAAACAATGGTGCATGGGTGTGTGTACTAAAGGTTTGGGGTTGCGCAAAACAAATTGTGGTGCATGTGCGTTAATGATACATGGTGTAAATGTAAAAAAAATTGACATTGCGCATTGATGTGTGTTTAATACCAATGCGTGCATGGGCTTCAGAAGAAAGGATTCTGATAAAATGGTGTAGAGTTTTCATGAAGTTGTCTCATGAATTCATCTAAAAAATCTTGTTGCCTGCACATTTTGCAAAATTATCGGCAATTAGAGAAAGACATAATCAGTGCAAAAGGTCAAAAGCATGGAATATGGGCAGAGGACTTACATTCATAATGATGAATTCATGGATTTGTATGTCAATTTGGGTGTTGATGGTACAGAATCCAAGGAGGAGCGCATGAACTTGGTAGAAACCATAAAGGAACTGCAAAAATATGTCCAAAGCTATAAGGCTAACGAAAGGATTATAAAACACAAGGAGTAGCAAGATGACTTCAATGTCAAATTGATGCAGAGCTTGGACATAATAGAAAAGAAAATGGATAAGGAGACAGAGACAAGTAGGTCAAGAAGTCGCGGGTCTCGTGATAAGAAAAGAAAAGGAGCAAGAAGTGTTGATAGGCATCATCATCACTCACCAAAGCCTTCTTTTATAAAAGTGCGTAGTATCCCAAGCCCATCTATTGTCAAAAAACATAAGAGAAGCACTGGGGTGGACAAGCTACAGGGAGAAATGAATAAGATCAATCCTCCTACCTTTGACGGTGAGCAAAAGAAGGATGAATATGTGAAGACTTGGTTGTTGGGTATGAGGAAGTAATTCCAACTGCATAATTATTCTGCGTAGGTAGAAGGGAGAATTGTTGTTTATCAAATAAAAGGAAAGGCACCAATGTGGTGGGATCAATATGTGTAGGTGCAACACATTGATGAAAACAAGGTTACTTGAAGGGAGTTCAAGAGATATTTCCAAAGGAAATACTTAACCAAGAGGTACTATGACAAGAAAATGAAGGAGTTCTTTGATTTCAAGCTTGAGAGTATGAAGATAGATGAGTATGAAAGAAGATTCTTAGAGTTGTTGAAATATGTCGCATTCATCAAGGATGAGCAAGTTAAAATTCATAGGTACCTTAGTGGGTTGCCATTATTTATCAGTGACAAGATACTGTATGATGACCCTAAGACGATGGAGGAAACAATAAGGTGTGTTAAGTGTCTTTATGATCAACAAAGGGGAAGACCGACTTTCCAAAAGGCTTGGGAAGACAATATGAAAATCAGGGTGTATCAAAGGAAGAAGGGGGCTAAGCCATGATTTTTCATACATATTGCGCAAGGAAATCCAACTCCCAAAGAGTCTAGAATGACATAGACAGTGGATCAAAAGTCAAGGAAACAATCGATTCAATGTTGGAGTTGTGGTAGAGATCAGATGCACAAAGATTTCCCTAAAAAAGGTGATAAAGTGAGGACTACGTACAATGTACAATCAAGCTACAACAGTTGAGGACATGGGCAAAAATGTAACTAGGATTTACGCAGCACTGGATAACAAGCAGGCTAAGTTTGAGTTGCACATGATTGAGGTCGAAGGTAATATTAACGACCAACCCATTGCTATTTAATTGATTCAGGATCTATTCATAGTTATCTAGATCGTAAGATGGTGGAAATGTTCCAATTTCCAAGAAACAATCTTGGAAAACCTTGGTTGGTGCAATTAGGTATGGGAGAAAAAAAGAAAATTAATGATTTGGTTAAGGCATGTCCAATGGAGATGAATGGACTGCGCACAAAGGCTTATTTGAATATTATACCTTTGGGCTCGTACGATTGCCTCATTGGTATGGATTGGTTGGATTAGCACCATGTTGTCCTGGATTGTTACAATACGACATTCACTTGCTTGAGTGAGGAAGTAAACTTAAGAATAGTTCAATGAATTCCAAGAATTTTCTCTATCATATAAGTTTCAACATTGCAATTGAATAAAAACTATAGGAAAGGATGCCAAGTATTTGCAATGCACATGGAGGAGGCACCTAAGGATAAAGTGCCAAGTGTTGAGGACTGTGCAGTACTGAAAGAATTTGAGGATGTATTTAAAGAGATATCGGGATTGGCTCCGAAAAGAGATATTAATTTCTCTATAAATCTGATGCCTGGAGCAACACTTGTATCCAAAACTCCTTATAGGATGAGTACGCTAGAGCTTAAGGAGTTGCAGATGCAACTTGAAGAGCTTTTGAAGACGGGGTATATACACCCAAGTGTGTCTCCTTGGGGTGCCCCAGTATTGTTCATGAAGAAGAAAGATGGTATGCTGAGACTTTGTATCAACTTCAGGTAGTTGAAAAAAGTAATAGTAAAGAACAAGTATCCTTTGCCAAGGATAGATTATATCTTTGATTAGTTGCAGGGTGCGCAGATACTTTCCAAGATTGATCTCAGATCTGGATATCACCAAGTGAGAATTAAGGAAGAGGACATATGCAAAATTGCTTTCAGAACAAGGTACGAACATTATGAGTTCACAGTGGTGCCTTTCGGATTGTCAAATGCACCAATTGTCTTCATGTGTTTAATGAATGGAGTTTTCAAAGACTATTTAGATAAGTTTGTCATTGTATTTATGGATGACATACTTACTTATTTACTCAAAGTCTGAAGAGGAGCGCAACCAACACTTGAGGATGGTATTGCAGGTATTGAGAGAGCATAAAATTTATGCAAAGTTGAGCAAGTGCTCATTTTATCAGCTACAGATTCATTATTTGGGTCATATTATTTCCAAGGAAGGAATAGTTGTGGATTTGGAAAAAATAAAATCCATTGAGGAATGGTCGACTCCAAGAAATGTCACAAAGGTAAGGTCCTTTATGGGGCTTGCGGGTTATTACAGAAGGTTTATTGAAGGCTTCCCACAGATTTTGCGTCCAATTACATCTTTGCAAAATAAAGGTGCACGATTTGAGTGGACTTCGAAGTGTGCAAGGAGTTTTCTTCACTTCGAAAGTTTGTTAACAAGTGCGCCAATTTTGAGAATTGCTAACCCAGATGTAGACTTCATTGTGTGCATGGATGCATGTAAGGAAGGGATCAGTGGAGTCCTTAGTCAGAATGGGCATGTGATGTGTTACGAATCAAGAAATTTGAAAGAGCATGAAAGGCTCTATGCTACTCATGACTTGGAATTGGAAACCATAGTGCATGCCTTGAATATGTGGCGACATTATCTTATGGGTAAAATATTTGAGTTGAGGATAGACCATAGTGGTGTGAAGTATTTGTTTGGACAACCATGTTTAAATTCCATACAAAGTAGGTGGTTAGAATTCCTCAGTGAGCATGACTTTGACATAAAGCATATCAAAGGAAAGGAGAACAATGTAGTTGACACACTCAAAAGGAGGGTGCATGAGATGCATGCTACAGTCGTTAACATGTACAAATCTGATTTGTGCAGCAGAATTTTAGAAACTTCCAAATGAGATATGCGCTATGTGGACATAAAGGTGACTTTACAACAAGGTATGCCGCGACAAAAGATTGAAAGTTATGAGCTAAGAGAGGATGGAATCCTTATGTATAGATGTAGAGTATATGTGTTGAATGATCAAGAGTTGAAGAGATTGATATTGTTAGAGATGCATAAGGTTCCTTTTGTTGGACATCCAGGTTACCATAAGACAATTGTCGCAGTCAAAAAGCAATACTATTGGCCATGTATGAAAAAGGAAGTTGTTGGTTTTATTGCTAGATGTCTCGAATGTCAAAAAGTCAAGGTTGAGCACATACATCTAGCTGGTTTGCTACAGTATTTTCCCATTCCTGAGTGGAAGTGGGAAGTTGTGAAGATGGATTTTATAACTAAGTTTCCTAAGACTGCTAAGAAACATGATTCTATTATGGCGGTGGTGGACAAGCTTACTAAAGTTTCCCATCTTACTTCAGTGAAGTCGACGCACAAGGAAACCAACATTGATGAGATATACATGCGAGAAATTGCTAAGTTGCATGGTGTACCTAAGACAATTGTGTCTGACATAGATTCCAAGTTCACGTCGAACTTTTGGAAAGGGCTATTCAAAGGATTTGGAACAAATCTGAACTTTAGCACAACATATCACCCTGAGACAGATGGTCAAACAGAAAGAGTAAATTGGGTGATTGAAAATATGCTTAGGATGTATGTGATGGATAAGCCATCAAAATAGGAAGATTACCTTCACTTGGTAAAGTTTGCTTACAACAAAGGGTATCAATCATCGTTAAAGATGAGCCCATTTGAGGCACTTTATGGTAGAAAGTACAACATGCCAGTGAGTTGGGACAACCCAACATACTGCGCAGTAGTTTGGCTAGACCAACTCCGGGAAATGGAAGAGAAAATGGTAAAGATAAGGAAGAACTTAAAGGTTTCCCAAGTCAGGAAAAAGAGCTTTGTAGATAAAGGAAGAACCCACATAGAGTTTAAAGTGGGTGACTGTGTGCTTTTGAAAGTGAAAGCTAGGCACAAAGTTGGGGAATTGTTCTAAGTTGGTAGTGCGTTACTGTGGGCCATTTGAAATCCTAGAGAGGATCGGTCATTTTGCATATATGCTTGCATTGCTAGCATCCTTTTGTATTCATAATGTTTTCCATGTTTCATTGCTTAAAAAGTATGTACCTGATGCTAATCATATTATTGAATGGAATGTGATTCAGGTGGAGCTAGAAGGCGATTTTCGAGTGCGATTGGTTTGCATATTGGATCGGAAAATCAAACTGGGAGCACAAGGATGTTATGCGGGTAGAGTATCCACATATTTTTGAAGATTTTTGAAATTTTGTATGAACATTTGTGTATGATGCACTGAGGACAGTGCATAAATAAGGTGGAGGGGAATGTAATGTCCCTGATATGAACCCTGTGTATTTGTACATATAGGCTGGTGAGTCACGGTATCAATTGTAAATGTAAATGTAAATGTACATATAGGTTGGTGAGTTGTTGGCACTAAGTTTTGGTGTTGTGTGCACTTGAGTAGTGCACGGAGAATTGTTATCAAAGACAAGGTGCACACATTTCATAGTGTTGCACACTCTTGGGTAAGTGTGCATAGTTGCAAATCAATGAAAGGGTGCACACATGTTATAGTGTTGTACGCACTTGGGAAAGCGCACGAGAATGACTTGGGAGTGTGCACCAAGCCGAGTTATATATATATATATATATATATATATGATTGTAAATGTATTGAGGTCGAAGAGCCTATGTGATTATGAGGCTGGTGAGCCGAAGACATAAATAGGTCGGTGCACCTATCCATGTAAATGCAATCTCAATCATTAATATAATATTACATCGTTGCACGCAAACAGATTCAGACGAAAAGAGATGGGAGGATGACTCCACCGGAAAAGGGAAAAGGGGGTGAGACTTAAGTCTTAGGGAATATTTTATAATATTTCTGAAAAAGTGTAAAGTTCCTGAGGGTGGGGAACGAGTCACCAAGTGGCTTAAGGTACTTCAAAAGGTGACAAGTGTCGAGTTGAAGGCATGCAATATATATTGTTGAGCCTTAGTGTGTGTGTGTGTGTGTGTGTAAATGTATTGAGGCCGAAGAGCCTATGTGATTATTATGGATGAAAGTGATAATGGAGAAGAGATGAATATAATGGAATAGGTATCAATTAATGGGGAAAAAATGGGTGACTGAAAAGGGAGTGGGCGGGGTAAAAAAATTTTGCAGAAAAATGATATGGATGAAAATGATAAGGGAGATGAGATGAATCTAATGGAATAGGTCTCAAATAATGGTTAAAAAATTTCCAGACTTTTTTTTTTTTCTTTTTACAGCTGCGGGGTTATGCTTTGGTCTAAAGAATTTTTATTTTTTTTTTACAGCTGCGGGGTTATGCTTTGGTCTGAAGAATGCTGCAGTGCTGAAATCCCCAAAGTCTGAACCAGGGAGTATTTACTTAGCAACTCGAACACAGATGCGAGTCAATAGATCTCGCCGATTTAATTTGTTTATGTTGTTTATGTTCCCCAAGGGTTAGGTATTCAAGGGTTCTACAGACAAAGGTTTGCCTTGTGCTATAGCTCTCTGATATACGTGCGGGGTCCAACAGTAGTACTCGGCCCAATATCTCAGGGTACTAACTAAGGAGGATAGACCGTACCCTTAGCCGTACTACCCGACTACCCAGGTACTAGAGAGTATCTT
>ML790373.1:0-27231 GCA_009831015.1 Picea engelmannii | reverse complement strand
CCCCCAGTGGCAAATCAAAACCTATGGGCACAGGATTACTAGGGCATCCTGTCATTCCCCCCAGACATGGTCAAGTGGACAAGTATAAGATCCAAGCATTTGTTAGAAACAAAAGGAATTAAATGCACATACTCAAAGGTTTTGAGGATCAGAGTGACACATACCATGATACTCGGACTCATTACCTCATGAAGCAAGAACCATCTCTGATACAGGACCAAGCCGAAGGTGATGGATGTTGCTACTGCTGACAAAGTGGAGGTGCTGAAAGGGAGAAAAGATGGGCCCTCCAGGGCCATGCTTAAGTCGATCTGGCTCTCGATACTCCATGTCTAGGACATGTGGGCCTCAAGACATGATCTCCTAGTTATCCCTAAAAGTGGGGATAACAAGGCCCAAGTGCAAAGGCACCAAAGTTCAAGGAATTAAAACAAATAAGAAAAAGAAAAAGAAAATTCCTCTTAGAAAACTTTAAAAGGGAAAAACTTAAAAGGAAAGGGTATTATTGTTCCCCAAAACAATGGCTCTAGGGAGGGATGAGGAAACACATTGCCAAGTCTTAGCTAGCTTGGGAATGGCAATTGAGATATTCAACAACATGTTGCTCAGCAGTAGAGAGTATGTGTTGTGGCTCCATAGATGAATACAAGAGTAGTGATTGCAGTGGGTTCTATTCCCCTTGAAGGTTTCCCACTATAAACCCTAGTTTCTGTATTTGCTTTATGTGAATGTTTTTATGTTGTCTTTTTATTATTGTTTTAATTAAGTTGATGCCCAAATCCTCAAAGGAGTAGGGTCCAGGATAAGATATGCTTGATCTTAAATTTCCAGATGGAATAATTGTTACTGGGGAGCTTATGTACGCCTACAAAAGGCAATGCTTTGCCCACTTCCAGCCATATTCTTCTTCACAAAACACCTATGTGACTTTAAAACAACAAACTTTTACTTTAAAAACAGAACTTTGATTTTTAATAAAATGCCCATTTTATAAAGCATTTCAACCACTCAACAAATGACTTTAAACAAGGTCTATGCCCTAGAATATGTCCATTTTAACCAACAATATAGACTTTCGGATTATTTTTCTTAAATAAATCCACAAGGGCTCTTTGACTTTATTTTTCTACTGAATGGTAGGATTACAACAACTGACTCTTTGAATACCAACACCATCCAAGCTTTGAATCGGTTGAGGAACAGAGATGGGATGAAAAACAAGGATGGTGACTATGTATGCCGACCTGTTGCAGTGTCTCTCCCTTATAGAATGAAAAATAATGGCAGTAATTTTGTTTCCAAGATGCACTGACCTGTTACAATGTCTCTCCATAACTCCCACAGTTATTTTTTTGCATTTGAAACAATCAAAATAGTGGCCCTGAATGTCAAAATTTAAAAATCTCATCAAATTGCTTCAATGACTTGAATGAAGTCCAAAATCAATTGAAACCTCCTCTCTCAATGGGAGAAAGGTCTCCTTTCTTCATTGATAAGAACAACTTCTCAGGCAACGAACAGTTGATTTCTTAATATAATTCATTTCTTGAATGGCATCTCTTTGTCTTAATGTAGCAAATAAGTTATAACATTCTTTAATGGGCAATTATTTACGTTGGGTAGTGTTTTAAATGCAGGGGGTAAGTCTCTCTCTACTGCAGGAAAAACTTCACCTCTAAATCATCATTTATCTTACCTATTCACTTCTGCTAGATTAGGAGGTCTCCACTTTTGTTTTGCAACCCCCTAAGTAAATATTCTATTTTCGCAAGTTTAAAGAATTGCTTCTCTGATACCAATAGTAGATTCACTGAGCACACATGCACGTGAACACAAGAATTTCACACCAAAACTTGCTCAATTTGTATTGCATAGAAATACACATTTATCATATAAAAATTGTCCTAAAATTGAACAGGTGAGGATAAGAATCCTTCAGCTTAAAATAGGCCAACCCAAAAAATGGTTTTCCCCTTTTATATCTGTCATGCACTACTATACTTGACCCTATACCTCAGAATTTAGCAAAGTACAGGGTCCAAATAAAAATGGGCACTACATCTTTAACAGGCAAGAAGCTAGTTTCTAAAAGGTTAAGGAAAGTTATAAATACTTAGAGGTGACTGCCCAAAATCTTTATAGATACCCCTCATTTGGATGAGAAGACTCTGGAATTTATCAGCCCCTTCAAAGGTAAATATTTTCATATGATTACTTCTTATAGGAAAGATACTTATAACAGAAAACTTGCTCAAAAGGATCCATTCAAGGCCCCTGGCGATCCATTCAAGGCCCCTGGCAAGTAGAAGAATCCACCTCCTATTTGTTGATCCCTCATAGATTTTGAAAAGGAAATATTGGGCATAATATATCAGTCACTCACTCCTTTTGAGATTCAAGTCCTCAGATGGTTAGCCCTCCATAAAAGTTTATCAATCAAGGATGGACTTCGTCGAGCTAGATTTACAAATGGATGTTGTATAGTCTGCCACAACCCAGAAACAATTAAGCCTGTGATGTGGAATTGCACGAATTCTAGGATGTTTTGGGATCGGATTACTTCTAAATACAGTACTCTCTTTACCACTTCTCTTCATTGGTAATGGATTGTGTTTGGGGACAACTGGATAATACAGTAGGCTAGCAAAAGTATGTGGAATGTGGTCAGACTAATCAGCATCTCCTTATGGACACATCGTTGTCATGCAATTTTTCTAGAGGCTATTAAATTTGGTAGCATCGGCAGTCATTCTCCAATGAGAGGCCATATGGGACACCCTGAGGCTAGCCAGGGAGATTTGAAGAATCAACCAGTCTTGTGAGGTATTGACAAAAGCCAAGGGGAACGTACAACCTCTGTGAGTCAAACCAAAAGTCAGGACGAACAAGATGCTATATGATCTTGTGAGTCAAGCCAAGGCAAAAGTAGAAGCCTTGTAAGACTAAGACAAAAGTCAAGATGTAAGTCTAATGCAAAAGTCAGGGTGAACGTACAACCTCTGTGAGCATAGACAGTCTAGTGCAAAAGTCAGGGGGTACGTACAACCTCTATGAGCCTAGTCAAGCCTTGTGAGCCATGAGAAAAAGTCAAGGCATCTAGCAAAAGTTAGGTTGAACATAAAATTCCTATGAGCTAGAAACAAACAATCTTCCCGATATTGCAAATGATGTAAACGTATTGATCTAGTGCGTTGGCACGTGTAACACCTTCCACCATCAAGAAATTTGAATTGCTATGTTAAGAGTTAAGTTGAATGAATTGTTGAACTCAAATTGTAAAAGGACAAGTTGTAAAAGTCTAGTTGCATAAAGTTGCATAAAGGTGCATGTCGCATGTTGCATGTTGCATGCATGTCTAGTTGCATGTTGCATGCATGCATGTCATGTGCATGCTAAGGAGTTCACATGCATATCATGTCAAGGGCGAGTTCCTAACTGAAGTGTTAAAGTTCAGTTCTAAATCTGGTTGCTGAGTTAAATTCAGTTGTAAAAGCATGCATTCATGCCTCTAATTTAAGCCCCCTCCTCTCTACCTCTCCACTCCTATATAAGCAAGAGGTCGACCCTCTTTTCTACACACGGGTTATGCAGCGAATGGGTGAGGAAGCTGAGAGGTATATCAGTCCTTGAGAAGGCGCATAACAGAGTGGTATATCAGTCCAGAACAGAGTGATATATCAGTCTATAACAGAGTGGTGTATCAGTCAATAAGAGGCAGCAATAACAGACCATAAGAGGTAGCAATAACAGACCATAAAGAGGCAGCGTAACAGTCCATAAGAGGCAACGTATATCAGTCATTGAAGGCAACAAAGATACATCTTCAGTTCTGGTCTGTAACAGGTGATTATAAATCAGCAAGGTCTCTTAGTTACACAGTCAGGTCAGAGTCAACTTGGCAAGCTCTATAAGAGCAGAATTTCATGGTGGAAAATTTGTAAGTGGTCATACATTATTAATGCAATAAAAAGATATTGTTTGCTGGGGTTTTTCTCCCTGTATAGGGTTTCCCCAGGGTACATGTGTTGTGATCTTGCATGCTGGTAATTTCTAATGATTATTGCTTTTCTAATTTATGAATGATGTCAAGCTAAGTTCAAAGTACAATCAGAATTTAAAGAAGTACTTACAGTACTAAATCAAGCTCATAAATTTAACAGAGGCGGCTGTCATTCAAGCTAGAACCAAGGCAGATATGCTTGCTGTCCTTGCTTATGTAGGCAAAGGGGAATCCAAATACCCAGATGTGACACTCTTGATATACACGCATATCGATTTCTACCATAACATATGATGCATTTTAAACATACATACATATATATAGGACATATTTCCGAATCAGTGGGGAAATTATTTTAACGCTTCCTCAAAAAATAGTTGCAAAAGTCTCTTCTACAATTGCCTCCATTTTAAATCTACAGTAAAAGCTTTAAAGGTAAGACAGTCGTGAAATATTATGGGAGACACTCATGAAATTAGTTCCTTGGAGGATTTAGTAGTCGAAATTAAGCATTTTTTTAAGGACAAAATAAGTAAGCAAATTGGCTAGTGGCAAAGACTACATCTCAGGTGGCCTTTACATACAGCCTCTGCACTCACAGTTTGGAAAATGAGAAAACTGAGTGGTTGAATAAGTGGCCCTTGTGGCCTCGGGCTAAAAATGAACTAAGCAGACCTCGACAGGCATTCTCACGTGGCACAGATTGTGGGAGAAGAAACCATGCAGAACAACAAAGGAAGGCCTTCAAGAGCTTCATCTTGTGGAGATGAGACTGAAAGCTCGGATAAAGTTTCAGGATGATTGTTCAAGATTGGCAACCGCAACAGGCTTCTGCACTTAGCGTTTCTTCATAGTTGGACCAAAATTAAAAAGAGATATTGATGAAACAGTTCTACAATATATTCTCAAAGGAAGCTTTTTTCAGAAGATATTCCAGATATTGGAATGTATCTTCTTATACTCTTATTTGTGGAGAGAGAGAGAGAACAAAACCCAAATCTATATTAACAAATGACAGGCCCTGAGATCTATTTATCAATACATGTACAAGGAAAAACAAAACTTACCGGTAGGAGGCTGTTGCATAAGGCAATTCAATTTATTCTGTGGAAATCCCTACAGCGTCTAAAACCCATGCGTTCACCAACGGATATAGGTACATCGAGCCCAATTCCAGAAGTGACAAACACCAATTGGCAGCTTCCATGAATTGCCTTTTACCAGATGCATTGAAGCTACGGCCTTGCATTCCATGATCGAATCGTTTACATCTACGATCAGGGTTTTGGAACTCGGAATCTTGCTTTTAGGGTTTCCGTGAACGGACAGGGTTTGAAGAAAGAAGGATAATCAGGAGTCTTGCCAAGTGATAATATCTACCAAAAAAAAATAGCGATCGTTTGTGATGGCTAAATAGTTTAAAATGTATATATATAAAAACTCCAAATTTGGAATCTGTACTCTTGTTTGTTGTGTTTTTATCCCGTACTACCATCGTTGGTAGTGCCATGCTTCATCGGCTCTTTTTGACTTTCTTCTGATTTTGGAAGATTTTCTGGATTGTTAGATCGATCTCGTACTAACATCATCGGTAGGGTCATGTTTCATTGGCTCTGTTTGACTTTCTTCGTGTTCTTATTTATGTGATATTATAAGACATTGACATATTCCTATAATACCAGTAAAGATGAGAGTGGTTTCGCTTATATATTTAATGATTTTAGATTTTTATTATGATGGGAATAGAATCTTCACCAAGGATGGGTTGATGGGTTGTTTTGATTTTCAGTAAGTTTGCAAGGTAGTGTAGAGAATAAACAAAAGATAAAGAATAATCCTCATTTCCCCAGCCGATCAGGCAACGAACCATAAGTATCTCAATATTTTCCCAATTGATATATTCGTAGAATGGTAATGTAGAGAACATTTTAAATAGTGTTTTTTTTTTTTTAATCATAGGAATTGGTATTTGGTTAGAGTGATTTGGGTTAAGTCTGGGATCAAACCAACTTTTTGTCACTATAACCCAAGAGTATATCTAAAAGCCCACAAGTCATATATACTAATAAGTTGTGACTTAGCAAGTGTAAAGGCATCTTGAGGCACACCTAAGTGAACCTCTATCCCAGGGGTACCCTTCTAGCCTTATCACAACATGCCAGAGTCTCATTGAGGATTTGAACTTAGATGGAGGTAATGCAAGACCTACCTCCCAACCATCTCGTCAAACCACCTCAACCCTTTTAAATTTCAAGGACATGGGGTGGGCTTTGGTCCACTTATGTGTGCACGAGAGTGAAAGAGGATGTCGTCACATCAACCTAAGGATTTATACTCCAAAGCCAAATTCCAAATAAACAAAATTAATGAAGTGAGTGATACTTCATAACTTCTTGTGTTTCACGGGTGTTTTTTCAAGAAAATAGAGATATATATCAATTAGTAACATATTTAAATGTAATTTGAGAAAGTCAAGAGCCTAATTTCTCATAGAGGATACATGTATCTTAGCTATAATGTACAATATTAACACCTCGACTATACTTGTTGAGAGATAAAATTTATGACAAGTTAATATGTGGCTTGGCTTGAGTATGTTTTGCTTGATTTGAATTCTTTGAATTTTGATGAGTCGTTCGATCATTGACAGAAAGTCTTTGTGGCTTTGTGTAATGTTTTTCTTCTTAGCTGAGAGGATGGCCCTTAAGGGTCGATAAAATTCCAATTAGGATTATTCTCCAATGCCAAAGCCTTGACGAGAGTGTTGCTTTCTTTTCTTTTTTATTTTTCCACTTTAGTCAATTTCCTCACATGTTCCCCTTGAGAATGGATACCATGCAACTTGTTGAATTCTCTCAGATGGTGTCCCAAAAGAAGTTGGAGATCTAATATATATATTATTGTCACTACAAGGAAAATACCAATTAGTGGAGGTTTTAGCAGAAGCACTTCTCCATGTTCTATATTTAGCAGAGGTTTTAGCGAAGGTTTTCTTATCAGTGTGCCTAAAACATTCAGGTGCACTAGTGCACTATCATAACATATGCACCACGCATTTATATATCTAAACATATTGCAAATAACAATTCCAAAAAAATGTCTCCCACGCTCGAATTTTGTAAAATACAAACATTGAAAAAAATTGCCACACGGTTCATATTATGAACCAAAATGCACTAGTGTGTTGTGTTGTAAGGCACATCATTTTTAGAGTTAAATAAATAAAAACTTGAAATTTGTAAAAAGGACATTTTTTAAAAAATTTAGATAGTGGTGCTTACATAACCTCTATACGCACTCGTGTGTAAAATACAATGTGCACCACATTAGGGCTAACTTAAAAAAAAAAAAACGTTTGCCGATGCGGCATATAGATTTAATCGCACCAAGGTGGAGTGCTAGAAGGCACACCATCATAGGGTTAAATTAAAAAAAAATATTAATCCAGTTCAAATTTTCTAATACATAATATTAATTGCTATGCAATGTGCACTAAACATACAACCGCACTAGTGCATCTTGATACAAAGAGCACTACCTCGGGGTTAAACAAAAAACTCATTATAAAAAAATTAATTTTGAAAAAGTAGTTAATGATGTGTATTGAACATTGCAACACACTAATGCATAACACTAGCACATGCATCGAGGTAGGTCTAAATATTTAAAATAAATTCTTAGTGAAGCACTCCATATTCTTAAATGCACTAATGCGTCGAGATGTACAGTATAATATAATAATAAAAAAATACCAAACCGAATTTTCATTTTTACTATCCTCAAGTGTCTCTAATCCCCTAAAACACCCTATAATCAAGTGCTACTAAATCATTGGATTTCACCAGTCCTTCTCTTCATAATTTTTCAAAACCTCCCAAATTTGTTTTTTTTTTTTATACACTCCAACCCTACCATCATGAAGGAGACGAGACTAGGGAAATTCGTTGATAGCCCTTAATTTATAGATTCATTAGTTTAGATTTTTTTAGTTAAGCCTTTCAATTCACTAACTTCTTTTTTTTTTAAATGTTGTCGATGTAGTCTTGATTATTTTCGCGCACAAAGGTTGATGTGTTTGCAAGTCAAACCTCGTAATCATACCCCATTTCATTGAGTGCATTGAGAATTTGAATATGATTCACACAAATTTCTCGTACAATCGAGTTTGGTAAGGAATGTAATGGAGAGCTATGAGTGATGCACCGTATATGCTCTTGCACACCGCACAACTATCGTAGCTACACCAAGGGATGGTGGTGCACATCTTAATGTTTGAGTGCACCATCCCAATATTTATCCCATTAGGGTAGTACATCGCCACGATGTTATCCTACCGGGGTAGCACACCTTCATGGTGTTATCCTATCAGAATGATGCACCATCTTTCCAATTTTCTATTTTTGTAAGGCATGTGATGCACTCGTATGTAATAGTAGCACCTTTATCGATGCTACTTTAGATTATTAAGCACATAATTCATGGTGCCTCGATTTCCTATTAGCACATTGAATAATGTACAATACGTGCAATGCTCCTTTGTGCCCTCAATAGGAAAAGTGGCACCATTTACTAGTGTTACATGTTTATACACACAAAATGATATTTAGACATTATACCATTTACTAGTGTTACATGTTTATACACACAAAATGATATTTAGACATCATACCATTTACTAGTGTTACATGTTTATACACACAATTTGATATTTACATGTTTATACACACAAATTGATATTTAGACATCATACCATTTATTAGTGTTACATGTTTATACACACAAATTGATATTTAGACATCATAGTGCTAGCCTATTGGAGTGATGCATTGCCATACCGAAGTTTTGTTTTTGTATGACATGCACTATCATGTCATAGTAACACTCTTATTGATGCTATTGTGGATGACTAAGCACAGAGTGAATGGTGCTTCTATCTCCAATGGACACTGGAATGGCATACCATATGTGTTGCACTCTTTGATGCTATGAGGAGGAATAGTCGCATTGACTGCTATGTGTTAATAAATTTGCACTGACATTTATAGCTCATGGTGGGTTGAATGTGTTTTTTTTAACTTATTAGATTAGTCGATGTGTTAATGAAATAATAAGTGCATTATGTACAGTGTGTTTTTACATTTGTAGTACATTAGATTTGTTGGTTCGCTTCATAAATATGGGTTCATTGTTTATGATGAGCTTGAGTAAAATTGGCACAACAATTTGTTTTGTTTGACACATTTTTTTATGTAATATAGTATAGGTTGTTTATTCTATACCTATATTTTCATAATGATGTTTGTATGTGAAATGGGGATAGCCACAACAACAATAGGCAACCCATATAACTTTGTGTATGTATGGAAGTCTAGGGGGAGGGAGAGGGATCTATTTTCTTTTCCTATTACTACTCAAACTCGCGTCCTTTTAAGGGATGTTGGCTTCCTCAAGTTTTATGAGGAGGTTAACTCCCTCAAGGGAAACACAAACTTATTATTCTAGTTGACATGTCATTGGGATCATAGCAAGCAAGCCTTTAGGGTTGGTCCCAATCTGTGGGACCAACCCATAGAGGAGGATTTTTATTTTGTTGTTGAGCTAGTTAGGAGGGAGGAGGATTCTACCCATTTCCTCGATCTAATGCCTAGTGTTGCGAGAGAGAGATTGTTGGCACATGTGTAGGTATATGTTATTTTGGACATTATAACCCAATGAATTTCAAGTTACTAGGGGCCATGTGTGATTACATTCTTTTGGAACAGAGGAGATTAGGTGCTTGTTCATTATCATCATGACACTAGCACACCATACCACTAGTGAGCGACACATTAGTTGCTTTACGATGTAGATAGTATCTTTCGTCGGCTCAAATTGATCAAGTGGTTCGCTATTATTTTACAACAATTTTGTATTGCTCTAGATCATTTTCATGGTGTGTTGAAGGGGAGACGTCTCTTCCCCTTTGCTTCAAATCTATTTTCTTTATTTTTTAAGAGGTTTTTAGTGACTCAACCAACATTTGACCACCAACCTCTCAAGTCGATGATTGATGTGCATTTGTACATGTGGGGGCAGATGTTTCCCAAGAGGGACTAGCCAAAGTACTCACTTAGGGTTGTGGGTGCATATGTTATTGTTATGTTAAGTAGCAAGGACAACCATGGACATTGTGATCTTGTACAATATCTATAACACACCCGACCCCCTAATCATCACTTAGGATGGTGGGATGTTGACTTTCCTTGTCTTTCCTCATGACATGCTATCAGATTCATCAGTTGTTTGAGTGAAGACTTCTCTTATAATAACTGAAACTAAATTAACTCTTATTAATTCTCATAGATGTTTCTCCACAGAGGTTACTGAGGTGACCAAGTACCCAAGTGCCCCCAAATCGAGCAATCAGATTTACTTCTTTCCCTTGGATCAACGATATGAGGGTGTTTGGAATCATTCTTGTATGAATGCCCAGTCATCTAGGTCAACCTCTTCTTCGATGATGACATCCTGAAAGATCATCCTTCGAAATATAACGGTTCTCGGACCCGGGGTTCCAACAACTACGATTATGTCAGTGTCTCCACCCACTCGATAATTACTCTCCACTTGAATGCCCATTCCACATGCTAACGAATGGGGTCCACAAAATCCACAACTGAGATTAAATCTCACCCACACACCAATCAATGGTCCTCCTTCACTCTCGTAGTTCCTCCCCAATGGAGCATCCCCACTATGGTTCCAAAAATTACTCCGAACAAATCACTCTGGCCACACACTCTCCAACGGATCAAATGATCCTCGCTCATCCAATCCAACAAACACTGTTATTTTCGGGGTTACAACTGATTTCCTATTAAGGATATCAAATCCTCCTCCTTGGGGCGATTCTTTCCAGATCCAATGGTTAGGATCTCGCGGGACACCTCACAGTGGATCTACGGTCCTTAGAGTTCCTATTGTTGGACTTATGTTTTCACTGTCCTTCCAGACCTCTGACAATCCCTCTTCCGAGAACCTCCTTACTAGATCCAACAGTCCAGAACTCACCCTAGTCACTCTCTGATAAATCGACAATCCTCTTCGACTCGGGGCTCTCCTCATCAAAGTTCAAATACAACCTCACTTTAGTCACTTTGAAGGTAGTATCATCCAACCAACGGTCTAGATCTGCTCGTTTCGCCAAATCAACGGCTGTGAACCCGCCCATCTTAAAACATTAGTTTAGGGAAACTTTCATAATTTTCCAAAGCCTCCCAAATCTATTTTTTTATTTACAATCCAACCATGTCATCATGAAGGAGATGAGACTAGGAAAATTCATTGATAGACCTTAATTTGTAGATTCATTGGTTTAGATTTTTTAGTTAAGCCTTTCATTTCACAATTTTTTTTCATTTTTTTGAAAAAAGTGTTGTTGATACAATCTTGATTATTTTCGCGTGCACACAAAGGTTGGTGTGTTTGCAAGTCACACCTCGTAGTCATACCCCATTTCATTATGAGTGCATTGAGAATTTGAATATGATTCACACACAAAATTATTGTACAATCCAGTGTGGTAAGGAATGTAATGGAGGGCTATGAGCGATGCATCGTATATGCTCTTGCACATTGCACAACTATGGTAGCTACACCAAGCGATTGTGGTGCACATATCAATGATTGAGCGCATCATCACAATGTTATCCCATTAGGTTAGCACATCGTTAGGATGTTATCATATCATGGTAGCACACCGTCATGGTGTTATCCTATCAGGATGATGCACCATCTTTCCAATTTTCTTATTTTTGTAAGACATGTGATGCACTCTTGTGTAATAGTAGCACCTTTATTGATGCTACTTTGGAATATTAAGCACATAATTGATGGTGCCTCGATTTCCTATTAGCACATTGAATAATGTACAATATGTGAAATGCTCCTTGTGGCACCATTTACTAGTGCTACATGTTTATACTCACAAATTGATATTTAGACATCATAGTGCTAGCCTATTGGAGTGATGCATTGCCATACTAAATTTTTGTTTTTGTATGACATGCACTATCATGTCATAGTAACACTCTTATTGATGCTATTGTGGATGTAACACTCTTATTGACACTATTGTGGATGTAACACTCTTATTATGTCATAGTAACACTCTTATTGATGCTATTGTAGATGAATTGTGGATGATTAAGCACAGTGTGAATTGTGCTTCTATCTCTAATGGGCACTGGAATGACATACCATAAGTTTTGCACTCTTTGATGCTCTGAGGAGGAATAGTGGCATTGAGTGCTATGTGTTAATAAATGTGCACCCATATTTATACATCATGGTGGGTTGATTACATATTTTTTAAAATTTATTAGACTAGTCGATGTGTTAATGAAATAATAAGTGCATCATGTACAGTGTGTTTTTACATTTGTAGCACATTAGATTTCTTGGTGCGCTTCATAAATATGGGTTCATTGTTTATGATGAGCTTAAGTAAAATTGGCACACTCATTTGTTTTGTTTGACACATTTTTTATGGAACAAATTTTAAAATCGATATTGGATGAATATTACAAATGGTAATATAAATAGATTGTTTATTCTATACCTATATTTTCATAATGAGATTTGTATGTGAAATGGGGATAGCCACAACAACAATAGGCAACCCATATAACTTTGTGTGTATATGGTGGTCTCGGGGGAGGGAGAGGGATCTATTTTATTTTCCTATTACTACTCAAACTCATGTCCTTTTAAGGGATGTTGGCTTCCTCAAGTTTTATGAGGAGGTTAACTCCCTCAAGGGAAACACAAACTTATTACATGTTAGTTGACATGTCATTGGGATCATAGCAACCAAGCCTTCAAGGTTGGTCCCAATCTATGGGACCTACCCACATAGGAGGATTTTTATTTTGTCGTTGGGCTAGCTAGAAGGGAGGAGGATTTTATCCATTTCCTTAATCTGATGCCTAGTGTTGCGAGAGAGTGATTGTTGTCACATGTGTAGGTATATGTTATTTTGGACATTATTAACCCAATGACTTTCAAGTTACTATGGGCTATATGTGATTACATTCTTTTGGAGCATAGAAGATTAGGTGATTGTGCCTTATCATCATAACACTAGCACACCATACTATTGGTGAGCGACACATTAGTTGCTTTATGATATAGATAGTCTTTTTCGCTAGCCCAAATTGATCAAGTGGTTCGCTATTGTTTTACAACAGTTTTGTATTGCTCTGGATCATTGTCATGGTGTGTTGGAGGGGAGACGTCTCTTCCCCTTTGCTTCAAAGCTATTTTCTTTATTTTTTAAGAGGTTTTTAGTGACTCAACCAACATTTGACCACCAACATCTCAAGTCGGTGATTGATGTGCATATGCACATGTGGGGGTAGATGTTTCCCAAGAGGGACTAGCCAAAGTACTCACTTAGGGTTGTGGGTGCATATGTTATCACTATGTTAACCACCGTGATCTTGTAAAATATTTGTAACACACCCGACCCCCTAATCATCACTTAGGTTGATGGGATGTTGACTTTCCTTATCTTTCCTCGTGACATACTATAAGATTCATTAGTTGTTTGAGTGAAGACTTATCTTATCACAACTAAAACTATATGAAATCTTATTAATTCTCAGAGATGTTTCTCCACATATGTTTACTGAGGTGACCAGGTACCTAAATGCCCTCAAATCGGACGATCAAATTTACTCCTCACCCTTAGATCAACGATCTGAGGGTTTTGGGAATCATTCCTCTTTGAATGTCGAGTCATCTAGGTTGAATGCCAAGTCATCTAGGTCGACCTCTTCTCCGATGGTGACATCCCGACAGATTGTCCTCCAAAATCTAACGATCCTCAGACCTTTGGTTCCAATGGCTACGGTTATGTCGAAGTCTCCACCCACTCAATAGTTACTCTCCACTTGAATGCCCATTCCACATGCTAACGAATGGGGCCCAAAAAATCTATGGCTGAGATTAAATCTCACCCATACACCAATCAACGATCCTCCTTCATTCTCAGAGTTCCTCCCAATGGAAGCGTCCCCACTATGGTTCCACAAATTACTCTAAATAGCTCACTTCGACCACACAGTCTCTAATGGATCGAACGATCCTCGTTCATCCAATCCGAATAACACTGTGATTTTTTGGGTTACAACTGACTTCCTATTAAGGATCTCAATTCCTCCTCCTTAGGGAGATTCTTGCCAAATCCAACGAGTGGGATCTTGCGGGATACATCATAGTGGATCTACAGTCCTCGGAGTTCCTATTATCGGACTCATGTTTCCACTCTCCTTCCAGACCTCCGACGGACCCTCTTCCAACAACCTCCTTACTAGATCCAACGGTCCAAAACTCACCCTAGTCACACAATGATAGATCGAAGATCCTCGTCGACTCGGGGCTCACCTTGTCAGAGTTCAAATGCAACCTCACTCTAGTCACTCTGAAGGTAGTATCATCCAACCAACGATCTAGATCTGCTTGTTTCACCAAATCAACAATTGTGAACCCGCCCACCTTAAAACATTAGTTTCCTTCAGGGTAACAGTATGAATCCAAACTTAAACATTTTAGGGTTCCTCCTCTGGTCTTTTCTAAGGTTCTGACATACTTCTAAGAGCTTTGGGAATGTAGGTTTAAACAGGCTAAGGCGATTCATCCGGGACTTGGGTGAAGATTTGCATGTCTTGCAAGCTTTCCACTTAAGATAGTTGACTCTTCACAGGGATTAAGGCTTTCAAATCCTTACTAGGACTTTCCAGATTCCAGGGTACTCTTGTCCCCTCCCAAATGAATATTTTGTCCATATCTTGCAAACTTTCCTCCTAAGCTACAATATTTTCAAGGACACCGACCATCCCGACTTGACTTAACTTCGTGATATAACAAATTTAAACAACGAGGGCAAACAAACACATTCCATTTTACTCAGGAATTCAATTCATCACTTACATGCATTCATATTTTCCATTAAACCAAAAACCACACATTTACATCATTGTCATACATCAAACAAGCCAAGTTAGACACTTATCTATTCAAGGAAAATATCAACAACCAACTGACTGAGAGAGGATGCCTTTCCTCCCAACCTTAGGCCATACTACATAGTGCCTTCCTACATTATTCCACCCCCATTCCAAGCCATGACATCACAAGGGAATGATTTAGTTGGTTTTCAAATTTTAGGATGATCTAGGAAAGTTACTCTCCTTCCTCCTTTGACAACAACAAAAGTTTCCCCCTTCCCACTGAGCTCAGAGCTTCCACAGGTTTATCAAGTACCTCCCCAACTAGATTTCCTCTGCACAAGGGAACCCCTTCTATGTTATAAAGTCCCTTGGTGACATCCCCTTACCAGTGTCGGTTTATGTCCAGTTAGTACCAAGCTACAATCCCCAATTACTCCAGCCAGGATTCAAATCTTCTTTGTTTCAGGGTGATCATCAATAATTTGAATGAGCTTCCTATTTTCTTCAAGGAAATCTCTCCAATTTCTCCTCTTCCTTATATCTGTGCGATTGAACACCTCAGTTCATTGCACCATTTGTATGTGAGTTTATAACTCGCCAACTCTTCCAAGCTTTTCGTTGTTGCAATACCATTCATCGCTTTCCCATTCTCCTATGCGCATCAAAATCTTCTTGCACATATGTTCTCTCTTTGTGTGTATCTCTGGCGTCTCTCCCTCCTACTCTCTCATGTGATGTTTTCCCACCTTTGGTCTCTTCCTCCAATCCTTGGGATTATTGTGGCTTATGTCAGAAATGACCTCCGGTCAGGGATCTAAATTTTGAAGGGGCAGTCCAGTGACGTACTTCTGTCAGGTTGTTTAGTTGACCCTTGCCTCTTCAAGAGATCAGATTTGTCAATAGTATTAACTGCCTCAACCACCAATCCTGTCTTCCATAACTGGTCATGTGGCTCCATGCAGGTTCAAGTGCGTTGACAGGTGTGCATTTATGTTTTGCAAGTTTAAGCTAGCTCTTTGAGCAAGCTTCCTATTTTCTTCACTAAAACATCTTAACTCCACCTCACTTGTCCACTTCATCAATTATACATGTAATATCATGGGCAATACTCTCAAGGATTTTCCCTCTCAGTCAACTTCCTAGTGTTTTCATTAATCACAACACAACTACAAGCTTCATAATCACAATTATATCAAGTTTTAGCATGATTACAATCATGAAGGAAAACATGGTGTTAAAATATCAATATGTAGGGATGTACTTGAGAGGGTGTCAAAGCATCCTAGTTACTCTGACTAAGCTAGCAAATGAGAGAGGTGATATTATTGTGATCTTTTCATTATTCCAGTTGCATATTTTTGGGTCTTATTTGATGCACATGTTATTGATTGAATATTTTTCTTAGATTGTTTATAATGTCTATTTTTTTTTTTGTAAGTTAGTAAGTATATTAGAGCCTTCTAAAAATTTACAATCTGAATGTTCTAGGTGTCAACAGTGCCCGGCTGGGAAACCACTGTTGGCCCTGGTTCAAAATTTTAGTTACACGTGTCCCAAAGATGATGATACTTGTCCAAAAATAAACTAAACTGATCTTACTGAGAAAACCTACTATGTCGCGCGGGGCTCTGGGTTGTTTGAGTTTTAATCTAAGCAAAGTTGAATGTCTATTCATTTTCATAACGAACTAAAAAAACATGGAGTAAAAGACTTAGAAAAAAGAGAACTTTTCAGAGACCTGGACTGTAGGATGGGCCTGCGAAGACTTGGGTGTTCTTGAACTTGCCCTTGTCTCGTTCAACGCTCGCCTGCCTGAGGTCTTGGAGAAAGAGTAGCAGTTTGTCCACCCTGCTCCTTTGATATTCGTCGTGCGTTTGCAATTCCCTGAGGGCTGTTTTGATGTCCTGCTGGCCTTTGGCCAAATCACACAAAGCCTTAGTAATCTCTTTCTGGTTAGCATGGTTGTTGCAAGGGGGACGAGTTAGGGAGTCCGTCGAAGTGGAGGAGGTGGCTTTAGAAAGGTGGCGCGTTAGGGTGAAGGCGAGAGGTGGTCGTCATGGTGGAAGAGGAGAGGGTGGGGGTGGTACATAGCCCAGGGAGTTCCTGAAGGCGTCGAACCATTCAACCCGACAACCATACTCATTTGAGAGAGGCAAAAGTTCTTGAGTGGCTTCAAGTTGCGTCTTTGCGGGAGGAGGAACCTTAACAGGTGGCACAACTGGAAGAGCGTCAAAATCTGGAGGGATATCAGTGCTAGGCATTTCAGTGTCTGAGAGGTGGATCGAATTTGGCATTTTCCTGCCCCTGGCTGCGTACCAAGCCATGCCTCGTCTAGACTTGCCTCTCAGGCATGGCATAAGGGGTGTCATTGCTGGGAGGGTGGATGCGCAGAGCTTAAGAATCATAAGAAACCTGTGAGGAGGAGGGATGACGTCGGGAGCTGTTGGAATGAAAATGCCCCTGAGTTTGGCTAAGAGGGCTCCTGGTCCTGGACGGGGAGGTGACTGCTGAGGTGATGTGCATCTCGCCATGAGCGATCTCATCCTGTAAATCCTCCATCTCGTGTGATGGGCTCCCTGCATGAAGGTTTGGCAAGGTGGTGGCATTGAAACTTAATTTGTGAGGTAAAGTGCCAGGAGGGGGATGGGACGTGCTAGGAGAGTTGGTACCTACGAGCGCCAACTGGCTAACTAGCTAGACGGTTGGCCTCTCCGTGGATTGTACACACATGATGCCTGGTATCACCCCATCCGAGGGACGATCTTTGGTTCTTGCAATGGTTCTACAAGCCATTACCCAGGGGTGGGAGTTGGTGGAGGTCAAGGTGCATGAGAAATCCCCTTCCGTCAGATCAAATCCATAATTCGCCAGCAAATCGACCACTTGGTTTGTTGTCCTCCTGATGTGGGAGGGAAAGATTACCCAGTTGAGCTGTAAAAGGGATTTTACTCTTAGGAGCCCATTCATAAGTCTCCAGCTGGGGGAGATTTTCTCCAGGTCTGCTCCATTCAGGAGATGGCTTAGGAGATGTAGGACAATTTGAGAATCTCCCTCTGCAATGATTGGGAAGAGCTCTTGATCTTTGGTTGCTTGTAGACCTCTGAGGAGACCCCATATTTCCGCAGCATTGTTGTTGTTGTGCCCTATGTTTCCCGCTACAATATGTAGGATTTCTCCTTTGTTGTTGCGAATGACTGCTCCGTAGCCAGCTGGGCTTGGATTCCCTTTGGAGGCCCCATCAAAATTCATTTTGTGGTATCCTGTTTCTGGCACCTTCCACATTGTGGGACTCGGCTCACGATGTGTCTTGGTGTCAGAGATGATGGGCAGGGACTGTGGTTGTAGTTGCCAATGAAGGAGGATGGTGTGTTCATTTGTCGGGCAGTTCCTGTCCTGATCATTACAGGGATGGAGGGCGATTGTTTCTTTGATGTTGGAGTGAATAATTTCCCAAACCAGCTACTAGGATTTAGTCTCGCATTTGAATATTCTCTGATTTCTTTCTTTCCAGATTTGCTAGAGGATGAAGCCCGGTAGAAGCAGCCAGATTTTGTTGAGGATAGGGGAGTGGAAGATCGAGGTGCGCCAAGCTTCTAAGGTTTCCCGAATGCCTGTACGCTTTATGTCCGTGGTGCGCATGAGGATGGCGTTGTAGTCCCAGATATTTGAGCTGTAGGAGTAGATATTTAGGAGATGATTTTGTGTTTCCTCCTCTAAGCCACAAAGTTGGCACCGAGAAGGCCCGATAAATCCCCTTTTTCTTAAATTATCCCAAGTGAGGATGCTACTGTGCGCAGTTAGCCAAAGAAAAGTATTGATTTTTGGCCATGAGTTTGTTTCCCAAATCTTGCTCTAGATTGCCTCTGTCGATAGGGAGTCGTGCCTAGCTTTGAACCTGTAAGCCTCTTGAATGTTGAAGGTCCCTATGGATGTATGCCCTCATCTGAGAATGTCATTGCCTTGTTGGTTTAGGATTTTCCTTGCATCCAAGTGATCCAGTAAAGGTTGGATGTTGATTACGCTGGGAATATTCAAGGCCTCGTGGTTGTTTTTCCATTTGCGCTAGATGTCCCAATTTCTTGCAGGGTGCTAGTAGTCCTCTACTTTGATGAGACTTGCTTCTGTGGTATAGGAGAGGAAGACACTTAACTGTGGTTCTTTGTGTAAGGTGAGGAGTTTTTGCCAGGAGTCACCCCAGAAGAGGGCTGAGGTACCATTTTGAATCTCCCAGGATGAGTGTTCTGCAATGAGAACCCTGTTGTTTCTAGCTGTGTTCCAAATGAGAGAGCCCTGATGTTGTCCATTCCATCTTATGAGTTCTTTTTCCTGGGTTGTGGGGGTGTATTTTTTCCTCCACGGGCATGTCCAAAGGTCTTGTGGTTGCTTTAACCATCTCCACCAAATTTTTGCGCCAAGGACCTTATTGAGAATGGTCGGGTCTCTGAGGCCTAGTCCCCCTTCTTTCTTTGGTTTGCAAACTTTTTGCCAACTTACGAGGGTTATTTTGCGTTCTTCCTTGGTGCCTTGCCATAGAAAGCACCTTTGGATGTTTCTTAAAGTGGTGAGGATGAAATTCGGAGCTGCTAGAGCAGAGAAGGCATAGACTGGCAGAGCTTGAAGGACAGACTTGAGAAGGATGAGGTGTCCAGGCAGATTGAGGGAGCAAAAAGTCCACAGTGAGAGTTTTTTGTGAAATTTGGAGAGTAGAGAGTCCCAAGAGAGATTTTTTAACGGATTATCTATGAGGGGGATTCTTAGATATGTGGAAGGTAGAGTGTTGCGGGTGAAGCCCAGTAGGAGTGTGAGATGGCGCTGGATCTCAACAGGCGTGTTAAAAAAGAAGATCTGTGATTTGGAAAGGTTCACGTCCATTCCCGAGGCTTCACAGAAGAGGTTGATGATGGAATTGAAGCGAAGAGCTTCTCGCACAGTAGGTACCCCCATGAGGAGAGAGTCATTGGCGAATTGACTATGGGAAATAGAGGGCGAGATACCATGGGGGGTGAGGTCGGAAAGGGAGTGGTATGAAATGGCAGACTTGAGGGTTCTGCTGAGTCCCTCCGCCAGGATTATGAAGAGGAAGGGGAGAGCGGGTCCCCTTGTCTTATGCCTCTGGTAGGCAAGAAGGGGCTGGAGGGGACGCCATTGATCAGGATGGAAAACATAGCAGATGAAGTGAGGTTGACTATCGAGGAGACCCATGGGGGGTCAAATCTGAAGGCTAGAAGAGTGGATCTTAAGTAATCCCAGCTTATTTTATCGAAGGCTTTTGAAAGATCCGATTTTAGAAGCATACCTGGAGTCTTCGTCGAGGGGAGCGAGTGTATCACTTCGTGAGCCAAAATGATACTGTCTGGAATTTGTCTGCCTTCCACATAACCGGATTATTCTGGTGCGATGATGAAGGGTAGGATGGGCTTGAGGCGGGTGGAAATGATCTTTGTGAGGAGTTTGTAGATGACATTGCAAAGGGAAATGGGTCGGAAGTGCCCTGGGGAGGTGGTGTGGTTTTCTTTGGGAATGAGTGTGAGAAAGGTGGCATTGAGGGCTTGGAGGACTTGACCCGATTTTCTTGAGTCCTCGATTATTTCCCAAACATCCTCATGGATGATGCTCCAACAATGGTGGAAGAAATCTGGGGTGAACCCATCCGGTCCTGGTGCTTTGCCTATAGGTGTATCCTGTAGGGATTGATCAACCTCTTCCTGAGTTATTGGTCTCATGAGTGCCTCATTTTGCTTCTTGGTTACCTCCTTGGGGATGTTCCTAAGGATGGTATCGATTGCATGCGATCGATCTATAGGGGGTTTAGAGAGGAGGTTTTTATAATAGGAGAGTATTTCCTTTTCAATGTCAGAGTGCTGTTGAATTTTTGTTCCTTGGTCCAAAATTAGGTGAGTGATGCGATTCATTTGACGTCGTTGGACCATGGATCTGTGGAATAATTTGGTATTTCTTTCCCTCTTTTTAGCCATTGTATGCACGATTTTTGTCTCTAGAGGATTTCCTCCTGCGCTCTTCTTTCGGCTAATTGGTTGTTTAGTTGCTTTTCCTGATGTTTCAGTGAGTCTGTGAGGCCTTACTGTTGGATCTGCTGTTGGAGGCATTGAATTTGTTGATGGAGGTTCTCCTGGGATTGAAAGATGTTGTCGAAAGTAGTTTTATTCCAAACTTTTAGATGTTGTTTTAGATTCTTCAACCTCTGTTGGAATCTGTACATGGGGGTCCCTGTGGGTATGGTTGCTTCTTCCCACCATGTTTTGATGTTTTCTTGGAAGTCCGGGTGTGTCAACTAAAATTTCTCAAAACGAAAGGGTTTTCTGCCAAGAGTGTCCATGATGTTGATGGTGAGGAGGATCGGCCAATGATCAAATCCCGGGGAGTCGATGATTGTAGCATTCCAAGCTAGACCGTCCATCATTACTGCTTCCGACAGGAGGAAGCGGTCTATTCTGTTGGATACCTGTTGGTCCCCTGAGTGCCTATTAGACCATGTGTACAATCCATTGTGTATACTAACATCAATGGGATTTCTTAGACCAATGAAGTTGTTAAAATGCTCACTGTCTTTTCCTAAGGTACGCGTACCTCCCTTTTTCTCCTCCAACGCTGTGAGTATGTTGAAGTCTCCCCCTAGGATCCATCTGTGGGGGTTGATGTGATCAACCAACCAATCTAAGTGCTTGAGGAAGGAGTTCTTGTCATCTGGTTTGGCAGGGCCATAAGCATTTGTGATGTAACCGGATTTGTTCGATCCAATGAGGCGAAAGGAGGCAATGACGGTCCATTTGGAGGTGAAGAAGTCATCCAACAGAACTGTGGATGGGTTCCACATCATATCCAAACCCCCAGCTAATCCCTTGGCGTCGATTTCTACATGGCTAGCATGTTTCCATCATTTTTGAAGAGTGGAGGAAGCCTCCTCTCCCGCACATTTCGTTTCTTGCAAAATGAGAATGTTTGGCTGATCCTTTTTTATTCTTTCCCTGAGTATAGCTTGTTTATTTTTGGCATTCAGGCCCCTTATATTCTAGGTTTGTATCTTCACGAGGAGGATGGGGGTTGGAGAGGAGGGAAGCTATCTGAGATTAGATTTATCTAACCTGAATTGACAAGGAAGTTCTCGATATCCTGAATGAGTTGGTGTTTCAGTTTTCTGCCCCTTTTCTTTTCTTCCTTTGTTATTTTGCGTGGATCCTTTGATGCTGCTTTTTGGATGCCAAGGTTCACACTAGCTCTGGCCGAACGCCCTACTAAGGAGTTGAGAAATACTTTGTGCACCTTACGCAGCTGATTTGATGGTATTGTGTATAATTGTTGTTTACGGTAAGCCTGCTCTAGGTGTGCCTTGTCAATACTGGCTAGCTCATGATCCTCGAGATCTGTGTCTGGGTCTCCCATCTCTGGTCCAAGTGTAGAGGGAAGGGAGGAGTCAAAGGGTGGTGGTTGAGAGGGATCCTGGGCTAAAACTTTGGGATTTGTTGTACTTTGGCCTTTGGCGGGGTCTTGCCTTGGTGCCATTGAGGAGGAAGGTAGGTCATCAGGGGTTTAGAGGGCGTTGAAGGAGTTCTTGGTTATAGGTGTAGGGGTCTTCGGAGGGGCTTGCGGGGGTGCCTTCCTAGCTTGATGCTTGTGCCTGCCTGTGACTGGGATAAAGCCTTCTTTGGATTTGTCGGGGTCTTCCGTGGAGGGTTTGGTAGGATTATTTAAAGGGCATTTGCGGAAGAGATGTCCGTGCTCATGGCATTTCCTACACCTAAAGGGGATGTGCTCATAGTCAATGGTTTGGGACCATTCATAATCCTGATAGTCGAGGGTAATGACCCCTGGGAGGGGTTTAGATATATTCAAGTAAACACAAATACGAGTGTAGGTTGTGTACCTTGGTTGCTTGGTTGCTTCGGAAACTTTGACGTAGATGTCGATTGTGTTGCCTATGCCTGCAAGGATCTCTTCCAGCTAGAATTCTTGTGGGAGAGAGTAGAGTCGCAACCAGACTGGTGCATGCATGAAGTCCTCCTTTTTGGGGCTGAAACGTTCCTTCCAAAAACGAAGGAAGAGGTCGGCCGAATTGTAGAAATATGGTCCTCCCTCAAAGATTCGATTCCTGTCTTCCAGATTGTGCAAGATGATTGTGAAGAAGCTTTTTGATCTGAGTTGGAGGTCGTAGTGGCCCTTGGGTTTCCACCAGTGCTGTATCCATTTGATTAAGTCTTTTTCTGAAGGCCATATCCCTAAGAATTTTCTGATCAGAGCAAAATCCCTCATGTATTATTTATGTTCCTCGATTCTTGAAGATCTGATGTTGTATTTCGGGGCATTCGGGGCTCGCGAAATACATTTGTCGAGTTCCCAAGTGCGATTAGTTTTGTTGTTACTACTTGCTGGATCGATATCCATTGGTTTTTCTTTCATCATCTCTTCTTCCCAGAGGATTCATTGCATGTCTGGCGGGAGTTCAAAGGTCGGCCTTTTAGAGTGATGGGAGCCATGCTCCTTGGCGGTGACTGAGCTGTAGGAGGGGGCTTGTGGCTTCCCTCCCTCGGCCTCCATGGCTGCAGTAATAGTGAAAGATGACGCGCGTCTGGTATTAGGCAAGAACCCTAGCAGAGTCGAGCGCTCGAGAAATCTTAAACCTTCACTTACGCAGTCTTATCTTTATAATGTCTATTATTATGTAGATATTGGCTAATTTGTTGGTGATGGGCCTCCTCCTTAACCTGATGTAGATATGGTTGAGGCCATTGAGCCACCTCATGAGTGCATACCAGACATGCAATAAAAACTACATCTTCAATTCTATTACCAAGACACTGCTCAATTGCATACATTAATGGCCAATTTCAAGTGGAGCCAGTATGATCTTGAGTGGTCGTGCATGATCCTAAGATTGTAGGGATGCATGCGAACCTTCCCTGCAATATGACATTATTGATGCATCATAATGTTGGTATACTAACCCTACTATAGAGGGTGAGCACTGAGGATTGACAAGTTGCAATATATGCCCATCTGTCTTCTTCATCTTATTTGTATTGTATATATTCAAATGATGAGATGTCTAAGGACACTCCTCCTTTGCATTCTTATCCTCCTTCACCTAGGCCACCAGTTGTTGCTACCAAAGCACACATCGATGCACCTATTGATCCACCTACAACACAAACTACTTGGCCTACTAATCCACCTACCATTCCACCTATTGATCCTATAGATGAGATCTTATCAACTCATCTAGATCCTAGAGATATGTATCTGTGTGCATCAACATTCTTCTGTAGTGGAGGTATTGATGCCTCCGGCTCTAGTGGAAAACCTAGTAGTAGTTGACATGTATATTGATTGTTGAGATGTGTATTTGGCATGTGTATTTGACTTGGGATGTATATTTGTCCTATATTTTGATTTTAATGTTATCAATTATGTATATTACGCAATTTCATGTTGATATTGATATTGTTTTATTTGTGTTATGTGTATGTTAATGATTAACGTTATTAATGATTTCTCTAATTTTAAATTAAATTTGAGATACTATATAATATTTAACTCTAGTTATATGAAATAATTTAATTTTGATTATGATTGCCAAAACTTACAATTGTTTAATGTCATATAATGTTTAACTTTTTTCAAGGTGAATTTTTTATTGTCCACGAAGATACAATATGTTTACACACTTGATTAAATGATTACATGATTTGATTAATTTTTAAATCAAATATTTCGATTAAATCTTCTATTAAATCATGCAAAGAATTCAATTTTTTTTACATCAAATTTAAAAAGAGATAAGGGTGACAGGTGTAGGACAGGGCGGGTGGGGGGGTCATTTACAATCCCAAAGGAAACAAAGTAATGGAATTTGCATTGGCACAAACAATAAGGTAGAGGCCCTAACCCTTTATAAAGGTCTATCCATCCTAGCAAACAAAGGAGTTCATAGTGCCGCGATGATTGATGACTCTATGATTATTATATGGGTTCTCTTATCTCATAATCTTCCTTCTAGTCCTCAAATCTCTAGACTTTGACAATGCATGCTTGAGGTGGGCAAATATTTTGACTCCTTTTTGCATTTTTTCTTGTATATTAGAACCTCAATAAGGAGGCAGATGCCCAAGCCAATGAAGGATCCCACCTAGAGGCAAGAGATATGTGAAAAGTTGGGGTTCTTTATATGTTCCTCGACGTTCCCCCCTCCGTGAACACAATTAGAGAAATTTTCATGGTTTAAAACATGTGTCACATCATGCATTTACAAAGTAGAAGAACCATCATCCATCACCACCCTACCATATTCACTACTCCTTTCACATGGGAAAAATTGTGAAGGGTACATTGTCAGAGAGGACTCACTCATGTGGGATAGATTGGCTCCTAAATTGAAGGTTCTAAAGGGAATTAAAGAATTAGAAAGGGAATGTTTGGTTCCATAACATATTCTATGTGTTGCCTTAATGGGTATCGCTCTCCATCGCATCTATATTACCATGACACACTACCATTGTAGAATTGGTGTTGCCTCCTTTATGATTTTAAATACCTGCAAAAAGTTTTTAAAAAACCTGAGAAGATGTTTTTGAAACTATTACATGACATTCTTAACTCTACAATGGACTAGATGGAAACAGGGCTTTGAGTGACAATTGAAGGAGTACAACAAAATTTGAGACTAGTGCATCGTAAACATTAATAAACATATTTTCGGCCTACATGAATGGGGGGAGGAGTCCCAGACCCTATTGACACTACAACAAGGGAATTGGTTCAATCACTACTTCTATCTAGTCTCAAGTGGAGAACATAATGGTGCATTTGAATCTTCCCCCTACATTCATGGCTTCTCCTCATCCAAGCAAAATGGATACTTTTGTGGCTTTGCATCCTCTTGCCTACTTGGAAATTATGTGGATCATGATGTTGCTCACCTATAGTAAGTTATTGGAGCCACACCTACTCGTTCAATCACCTATGTTCACACAACTATGGATTATGAATACCCAACTGCACCTATAGATTTGGACGTAGGTGCCCTCCAGATTTAGTTATTTTTATTTGCTTCCTTCTTTTTAGACACTTTATTATTGTGTGCTTGTATTAGGCTAGTTCATACAACAACATACCTATCTTTCTACACCCGGGCATTGCAAGGAAAACTTTGATCAACATAGGTTTTTGCAAAACCACTTCTCCCTTCAGCATTACAAGCTAAGGCGGATGATCAGAGGCTTTTGTAGATGTTCTTTTTAGTGCGCTTACTTATCACTTGCATCATTGCGTATCCATATTTATTTTGTAAAATAAATATTTACCATTAAAAAAAAACATGTTAGCACGCCCAATCGATTAAAGCACCAGTGTACCCTAGAGGCTAAATTGCACAAGTGCATAATCATGCCACCCACACCGAGTTATTCTAAATATCATGTAATGAAATATCGATTTTGTCAAAAAAGGGTTTTCGATGTGTCATATGTATGAACATACATTGGTGTGTTGTGGCACATATATGAATACATACCAATCTGTAGCACTAACATGTTCCAAATTTTTTTATAACCAATGCACCACATGCCAATACATGCAATGGTGCATCAAGGCATTGAGTGCACCATGGTAGGGTACATTAAAAAACAATTACCAAACTGGATTTCATTTGAAAATTCATATAATTCTACAATCCATACATACATTGGTGCTCACTATCCTCCTAGGACCACCCCATTGTAAGGTTTTACCAAATAGCTACATTTCTCGGTTCCTTCACTTCCACAATGGATTTGTGTTCATTTTGAAATTTTGCAATTGGTACCAATTTTTTCTCTCTCTACGTGGTAAGCATGCCTCTTTGGTGGAGAAGAGACTAGGTAAATGCATTCTTATCCTTTAATTTAGTTTTTCAATAGATTATAATTTAAAATTAGTTTTTTTTAGCACAACTCAGTGTTGTCTTTCAGCTTGCACCATCATGTGGTGTTTTTACAAGTCACATTGTGCATGTTGTGACGCTATAGTACGAGCACACTACAAAGTTTATTCTAAAAAACAAAATTTCCCCGTGCTCTTTAGTCTACTAATATATGTACGGTGTAGTGTTCTTTAACCCTTGAACTTGAAACACAACCAAGTATATAGAGAATATAATTGCAATAACCAAATACAAGAGACAATGAGATGAAAGATGTAAAATATATCCTTGTATTAAGATCATCAAAAGAAGGAAACAATGTTCACTTG
>ML790372.1:480268-490868 GCA_009831015.1 Picea engelmannii | reverse complement strand
TTGTTGCATAGGTGATAGTGGTGACATCTTCCATGTTCCACTTATCTTCGTGACTTCATTGTGTGGTAACAAGAACCTTATAAAGTAGAAATTCTCCTCTTGTAACATCTACTATGCTTTTCACACCGTTAAGAGTTGATAGTTGTGGGGTTTCACTCCATACCTCTTGTTACAATCTCTTTAATGAATCACTTTGATCCAAGTGGATATTGGTGGCCACCCACCTATTCCAACTAGCTCCTCTTCAGAGTTTTTAGTTCAACATGTTCTTGTGTACTTCGTTGTAATTGTGGGGAAGCCCTACACATCTTCCAGGTGGATATTGGTGGCTGCCCACCTAATTCAAGTGGCTTATTTTGGAAGTTTTCATGTAAGTACATCTTTTTGTATTTCCAGGGCCGTTTTGGGGCCCTAAACAATGTTTTCAAATTGTAAACAAAGTAAAAAATTGATAGCGTAATGTGTAGCTCTCAAAAAGACCTTTCCAACGAGCTATTACAAAATTAAAACACAGGTCATATGCAAAAGTTACGACCCCGGGAAGTTGAGGTACCAACTCACCTATCAGGACCCACATACATTTTGAGGTTTTATCTCCTAGGGTTAAGTTTTTAGATGTCTAGGGTTTTGGCATTCATGAGTAATGTTAAAAAGGGATCTAGAGCTTCATTGTAATTATTTTGCTCAGAGAGATGCACGTAGCAACCACATCTCTTCTCAAAGATAGCTACCACCATTCGAGTAAGTTGTTTTAGTTTTGTAGTTTTACAGTTTCAACCTATTTTATTTATTCATTAGAATTTATTGTTCATTGGATATCTATTGTTGTTCTCTGTATCTCCGTGTTATGGTATTCAATCTATTATTCATTTCATTCTGCTCATAAATTTGGATCAGTGGTATTGGAGCAGTCTTCTCTTCATTTGTTTTTCTTTGTGCATGTCCCCAAAATGATCTGGGTACAATAAGCTGGGACTTGAACCAGCCAAGCCTTTGCAATATCGGTCCCGTCAAACCTGACCACAACTCATGGGAGACAAGAATAAAATTGATGGAGCACGAGATCCTTTTAAAATATTGCTCGAGGAAGCCCTTGGACGACAAAAGATCTAGATGATGGACAACTTTGCACATATCCTTCGGTGACTTCCAATAGGAGACACATCTTCATCAAGCGACCACGCAACCCCCTTTAAGGTACAAATAAATTTTAATATTCCATTATTTGAAGGACTAATGTTGTAGATAAATGGTTGAATATGCTCGAAGGGTATTTTTATGTCCACAATTTTTTCGATAGGAAAAATATTACTTTTTCACTCCTTAAGGTCCTTCCCCATGTTAAGGACTAGTGGGATACGTACTCTGAGCAAAGGGTCACATAGGAATATGCAATATTTTTGGTCGCCCCTACCTGAGATTCCTTCAGGGATGCCATTAAAGAACAATACTACCCTGTTGGAAGCTACAACGACCAGTACACAAGATGGACCATGCTGCGTCAAGAAAGGGACGAGACAAAATTAGATTTTACCAATATTTTCCATACTCTGCACACCAAATTGGGTATCAAAGACTCTAAATGACATCTAGTGCTCAAATACCATGTCTTTCTGCACAGATACATCCAAACATAAATGGATTTTCTGGACATCGCATCATTAAGTGCGGCTTATAGATATGTTTTCAAGATCGAGCATAAATTTAAGCAAAAGAGGTGAGATTTTGGATCTGCAAACTCCTCACAGTTGAAGCAGGGAAAAGGCGTCCCCAACCCAACAAACAAAGGACAAAGAAAATATGGTCGCTCTCAGGAAAACCAATCCATCCCGCAACTCAAGAAGGGTAATGAGAAGTTGAAGAAGGACACATGAAAGTGGTGTGAGTACTATAAAATCCCTTGGCACAACACCAAAGAATGTCACTCAAAGCAGTCAATGGTGTCTGAGCTGAAATATTCTGAGTAAGAGGTAGATTATGACTCCGAATAAAATCTAGAAAGTGGGAAGAAGATCATTGATTCCGAACCCAGTGCCACTGTCACTACCACCAAAGTCTAGCCAAGAGAACCAGAAGAATCATAGGAATGGGAATGCCTCTTTCACTCACAAATGTGGGTAAAGGGGACTCCACTGCATTTCATTATCGATAGAGGTAGTCAAAAGAACCTAATTTCAACAGAGGTCATCAAGCGACTGGACTTGCTGATAACACCGCACCCACAACCCTACATCATTGGTTGGCTTCGGCAAGGATGATATTTTCGTGTCAGCCAACAATGTCGGATTCCCTACAACATCAATCCCTTCAAAGACGAGGTATTATGTGATATTGATCCCCTTGAAGTTTGTGATGTTCTTTTAGGCCAACCATATTTGTGGAAGCAACATGCTTTGTATGAGTCTAGACCCCGAAGTGTTATTATTACTTTGGGAAGACAATTGTACAAGATACCAGAGGTATCGTCTCCTACCGCTATTTCTTTAATCTATCATAAGAAACAGATAAGGTCATTTCACAAACCGGGAAGTTCGTCTTCTTTGTGATCCGTGCTCGTATTAAGAAGAAGGTCGTCGCCACATTCGTGACCTCTACATAGAGCGTCTCTTTGTAGCAAAAAAAAATTGGATGGGATCGTGGAAGAGTACATAGAAATCTTGTCCTCATCCACCAAGGTATCGACGCAATGCCAAGTCAAGCATCTTCTTCTTCTCTTCAACAAGATTTACCTAAAGTCTAGCTACCACTAGGATCCCATCGAACCAACTAATGTATGGAAGATAACTTTCAAATCTAAAGAAGGTCTCTTAGAATGATTGGTCATGGCCTTTGGCTTAACAAATGCACAAACAAATTTCATGAGATTGATGGATGATGTATTGAGACCATTCACCAACTCTTTTGTGGTGGTATATCTGGATGACATCCTCATCTTCAACAAAAATTGGGAGGATCACATGCAACATATTCAATAGGTTTTGGGAACTCTTCGGCAGCACAAGCTATATGCCAACTTGGAAAAATGCTCATTTGGCATGCACAAGGTCCAATATTTGGGATACATTTTTTATGAGCATGGGGTACATGTATATCCAACTAAGATCCAATTTATTCATGACTGGTCATCCTCGACCACACTAACCGAGACTCAGAGCTTCTTGGGACTTGCCAACTTCTACCGAAGGTTCGTATTGGGATTCTCCCATATTCCATGGGCCCTTAGCCAAGTAACCAAGGGCAGTGGCAAGGAAAATTTCGCATGTGGGCATGCACAAAAACAAGAATTTGATGATATGAAACATTTCTTGTGCTTAGCTCCAGTACTCTCGTTACCCAATCTACAACAATCATTTGAGATTCAGACTGATGCCTCCGACTATGATGTAGGCACAATTCTCACTCAACACAGTCATATAGTAGAATAAAATAGTGAGAGACTCTCAGATACTATCCAGAAATACCCTACCCATGAAAAAGAAATGTATTCGATTGTGCAAGCATGTCGTCAATGGAAACATTACATTTTCGGAAAGGAGACAATCATCCACATTAATCACAAGCCTTTGTAGTTCATACAGACATAGGGGAAGTTGCAGAATGACTCCCATAAAAAGTGGTCCACATAGCTACAATAGTTCCATCTCAACATCAAGTATAAAACAAGGAGCACAAATCTTATTGTTGACTGCCTTAGTTTCCCTCCCATTGTTTAACTCACCACAATGCTCCATTTCTATTGGAATGAGGCATCTGAGTGGCCCCAACTTTATCCTGGCGACCCTGACTTCAACACCACCTATCATCTCTTGGGTACAAGAGCGAATGTCACCGATTTTCACATCTAGGATGAACTGTTATGCCATCTGGGCCACCTTTGTGTTCCCACAAGAGAGTGTACAAAACTGATTTGGGAGGCTCACTTCAATCAGATGGCATGACATTTTTGTGGGGAAACAATTGTGGTCGTTCTACAAAAATATTTTTATTGGCCAAAAATTCGACAAGAGATCAACAAGTATATAAGATCTTGCATGGTCTTTTTCATGTCCAAGCCAACCATCAAGAAGCAAGGCTTATACACCCCTCTTCCTACTCCCAAGAGGCCCTGGGAATCCATCTCGATGGAATACATGTCTCGCCTTATGTCCACCAAGAATGACAATGATTGTGTATTTTTGGTGGTTGATCGGTTTTCAAAGATGACCATTATCACAACATGCAAGAAGAGCATCACAATGGCATATATTGCCAAGCTCTTCTTCGAACAAGTGTGGGTCCATTTTGGGATACCACATAACATCACCTCAGATCGAGGCAACAGGTTCCTCAACACATTTTGGTTGAGTCTCTGGTCACTTTTGGACACCAAGCTCACTAAATCCACTGCTTTCCACCCCCAAACTGATGGCCAGATAGAGGTTGTCAATCAGATGATTTTGCACATCCTGCGCATGTACAACTATAAGCATCTGCGTACAAAGGATGAGAGTCTTCCCTATGTTCATCACAGCTACAACATGGCTCTCTATAGTTCCACCGACCACAACCCATTTCAGATGGGGCTGGGATTGAAACCCTTGGGTCCCATTGATATTGCACTACCTCTTACAACCACATGGGCATAATATCCCCATGTCCAGTCTGAGGCCGACAAAGCCACCAGATTCATTCAGCGGATTCAACTCATCCACCAACATGTCCATGAGATTTTTCATACAACCAATGCTAAGTACAAGGAATGCCATGATCAACACCGGATACCGCACCAGTTTCAGGTTGGAGACAAGGTCTGGTTACATTTGGATAAATAGAACCTTATAGGTCCCCATCGTAAGTTCCGCCCACTTCACTATGGGCCTTACACTATCACCAAGGCTGTGGATAGCAATTATTTTGAGATCAACACTCCACCCTTCCTTGGCTTGCACCCAATGTTCAATGTGGACCTCCTTCGGCCATATTTTTCACCATTATTAGACACCTCAGATATCACAGAACAATTGAAACCAACAGAGCTAAACCTTGACTGCATCAAACATAAATCCATTGATCAGATAATGGACACACAGGTCAAGGGCACTCGCCAGCAGAGGATCCAACTTTATCAGGTGATCAAGACAGGGAAACTCCTACACCAAGGCAAGTGGCTCACTTGGGGCCAAATTCAACAGAAGTTTCCTCAAATGATGGGGGAAATGACACAATGGATACCATTGCTTCCTAAGGAGGGAGAACTGATCCAAGTGGATATTGGTGGCCCCCCACCTATTCCAACTAGCTCCTCTTGACAGTTTCTAGTTCAACATGTTCTTTTGTACTTCTTTGTAATTGTGGGTTCTACACTTTCGAGGATATATGAAGCCCTACACATCTTCTAGGTAGATATTGGTGGTTTCCCACCTAATCCAACTAGCTTATTTTGGAATTTTTCATGTTAGTACATATTTATGTACTTTTAGGGCCATTTTGTGGCCCTAAACAATACTTTTTTGGCTTTCCACAGTCAAATTATAAACAATGTTAGAGTTTGACAACACAATGTGTAGTTCTCAAAAATACCTTTCCAACGGCCTATCATGCGCCTAAAATGAAGGTCGTATTGAAAAGTTACGACCCCAAGAAGTTGAGGTACCAACTTACCCATCAGGGCCCACATAACGTTTGGTGTTTCATCTTCTAGGATTAGGTTTTTGGATGTATAGGGTTTTGGAATTCACGAGTAATGTTAAAAATGCCTTTGGAGCCTCATTTTAATCATTCCTCTGAGACAGATGCGCGTAGCATCCACATCTCTTCTTAGAGATAGCTACCACCATTCGAGCAAGTTGTTTTAGTTCTGCAGTTTTACAGTTTCAACCTATTTTATTTATTCAATATAGGTTATTGTGCATTGGATATATGTTGTTGTTCTTCGTATCTTTGTGTTATGGTATTCAATATGTTATTCATCTCGTTCTTCTCATAAATCCACATCACACTTGTACATAACATAGCTTAATGTTACATACATTTTACATTCATATTATATTATTTCTAATTTTGGTACCATTAAATAGGTGTAATTTAGTTTGAGTGTTCCATTTCATTCCAGTTATAAGTCACAATGTCAAAGCTTGCTAGGATGACAGAAAAATTTATATTGAAAACAGGGGTTATAATGTGCCATTGCTAGAACAAGGGAAGGAAATTGTGTCATAAGTTAGTATCTAATTTAGGATATTGCACATGAGAATGATGGAATGCCACTAGAAGTAATTTATCATATATTGGATTAACCTTGGACTCATTGTAGAATATTTTACTTCAAAGTTTTGAGGTACCCATATCATGCATTTTTTGAATCATGTAGAATATTTTCAACCCCTTTGCATATGCTTATTATGTATTCAACTTGTATTAGATAAGTTGGTTTGGAAATCTTGTCAACAACCTAACTATATGTTCAATTAAGGATAGTTGTAACATTTTTGGAACTTAACTTGAACTAATGGAATATGTCTTTCTAGGGTTGGGCAGATCCAATCCTAGTTCAAATTATAACTTGTACTCAAAGGTAATGCTTATTTAATAAGTGTATTTTTCAAATGCAAATTACTTAAAAAAAATTTTGAAGGGGCTTTAGACAACATCCTAGGCTTACAAGTGTCATTTATTGGTGGTAGATAGTTATTACAGTCATACAAATCTAATTGGGTATTTCTTCTACATAAAATTAATTTTATGAGTAACATCACTAATTTCTTAAAGTAGTGTGTGCACTACTTTCTATTGGAAAATTTCATTTACTTTTTTCCTTCTTTTTGGAAAATAAATTGACTCTTATATTACAGAAGTACAAATGAGTGGTAGTACCTACTAAGCCATCATTATGTTCATTGAAGTATCATCCCCACTACCTATACATGAAATAATAAAAGGTCCAAGATATCTAACAAAAACTAAGATTTGAATATCTATAGAATCCAAAATCAAGAATCTATTAATTTTAGTCATCTCTTCATTAGGAAAACCTTTAAATATTTTGACACATCCCTTGTGCTATAAGAAGGGGGGAGTTACTATCCTAATTACCTATCATACATCTTAGATAGATTTGTAGTAGCAACAAGGATCCACAATACAGACTTCCTGCTAGTACTATTGTGACATACTTGTAAACATATTTTTATTGAAGTCCATACCGCCTTAGTGAACCAACACCTCAAATAAGGTTGATGGAAAAATTTGTTATTCTTGCAATTATTGAAATTTATGTAAGCTATTCCCATTTGGTTCAAAGCTCCACATGTAGAATAAACCAGGTAAGAAGCCTCATTTTAAAGGAAACCATGCATCCCAAATAGTTTTCTCTTTTGTCCCATTTATGCTTGTCACCTTTGAGATTCTACTTTCTGTTAATAATATTTTCAATAGAAGTTTTGGGTATCTTCTTCTCATATAAATATCTTGCCTTGTATATTGATATTGGATCCCTCTAGATTCATTTCCAATAGCTTCAATTCTTACAAAATTGTTTTTGAGAGAGAGTGGGAACAAGTCCAATCTTAGTCTTCTCTTATTTAGGAAAGAATTCACTGTTAAAAAAAAGATGGATTGTGACTCTAATTAATTTCCACTCCCCACTATATACTTCCACTATATCCAATCTTGTTTATGGACATCCTAGAGATCCCATTTCATATAAGGAAAACTTACTTTTATCCTTGGTATTAACAAAATTGCCTATAACGGATTTGAGTGCGGTTGTCTAAGTTTATGAACTTTTAGGTAGTTAACTTTTTTTTAATTCACCTCCTAGTGCGAACTATCCATAGAAATATTATAGGGATGCATTAAGTCTTTAATATGTTTGTGTAATGACATTATCTATGCTTCCATTTTTCTATTTGAGTAGGTTGCAAGGAATTTTAGTAAAATAAATTACATTGGCCATGGCCATCTTTCACCTATTTAATTGGTCCCTAGGTACCAAGGCTTGCTAGCATCAACATAATCATGCAAGCATACAAAGTTATCTTAATACACTATATTAATAAAGTGGATAATTTTTTTCATCACTGAAATCTTAAATGAGCACTACTACATGTAAAAGAAATGGCATATCCAGCTACTTGCTTTATGTTGAAGCACATGTAGAAAAACATTTATATAGTTCTTATGAATCCTCTAAATGTGTAATTATGAGGCTCTTAGTTTGCTTGAAGGAACAAATAAATGAAAAATATATTTCTATATCTATTCCATTAAGTATCATAAGTGTTCATATTGAATATGGACATGCAACATTGGTTGCCATAACTTAAATTTGTTGATTAAATTAGGAGGCCGATTAAAGTGGTCATAATCAATTTGACTTAATTTTGTATCTTCTATGGTGTTATCCATATGGTTTATATGATTAAATGTGTCTTTTGTTTATACCTTTTCTATTGATTTTTACAATGAAACTCATATCAATATGAGTTCCTTGGTGGCTTGTAAGAGCAAGTGTAGTTGAAAACAAAAAAATAACTAAGTTATCTTTCTTTCCCTTGAACTTGGAAATGGATTATGTTTGAATTTTAGACATATAAGTTAACATGGATTTAATTACTTCTGATCTTATTTTCAGAATAAATTATATATTATTTTGACTTCTAAACTAGGATTTGTTTCAATTTTAAATATATAAACTCTTTCATTGCATATGATTTCATTTTTCAGAACAAAATGTATATTATTTTGACTTGTAAATTAAATAATATAATTTCAATAATTAACACTATATCTTTAGATGGTTTATATATATATATATATATATATATATATATATATATATATATATATATATATATATATATATATATATTTTAAATAAATAAATTATATTATTACTTTTTATGAGACACTTTTCATCCTCTATATAATATTATATAATATTAGAATAATGTTGAACTTAGATGAGTTGAAATTGAATGATGATTAGATATATATCTTTTCATGTGATTATATTAAACAATTTTTTTTTTTCTTGTGAACCATAAATATCAATCCTAAAATAGTACTTTGCACTTGTTCATCTACTCATATGCTTATTTCTTTGTTTCTTAGTATTGGTGTGCTTTCTTTATTTCTTTGTTTCTTAGTATGTGATTATATCAAGTTGTGGTATAGTCTCATGCAATATAGTATACTACCATTCTCTCACTCTTATTCTAGTTGATAAACATGGATTATAATATTATGGAAAAGTTTTAGCATGGGATTATGATGGTTTATTTAATTTTGTACATTTATTTATATGGCATGTTTTTTTCCATATAATTATGTAATTATATAGTCATTATGAACATTTACATGAACTTGAATAGAATTAATCAATTGATTGTTTGATATATTTTATATAAACTAATATGTAAAGGAGAGTTGATTCATGTTTTTTTTTTTTCATTTTCTTTATCATAGTATGAAAAATTTTGTTTCTTATTATTTATTTAAAATTGTTTGTTTTTGTAATTTTTTTCTTTATTCTTCTTAACATTTATTACATAATAAATCAATAAATAAGTACATTAATATTTTTATAACTTCGAGTGAAAAAGAAATGAGTGAAGGTCCCCTTACGAACTTGAAAAAGGAACTTGAAAAAGGAAGGAAATAATATATGCCTTGGCCCTAACCAAAAAATTGAAAAATCTTTACCAACATAAGATTTATATTTTTTTCTATAAATTATGCTTTTGTATGTCTTATATACTAAATGGTTACCATTTTTTTTTATGCAAAGTGTTTTAGAGAGTAAATACAAATCTTGTGGAGTAGTCCTTTTACATGGTTAGAGGTATTGACGAAGTATTAACAAATTTGGAAAAAATCATGATTGGTTTTCTTTGGATTGGTTTTCTTTGTTGAGTATGATGACTTGTGTATTGGGTATTAAAATTTATTTTTATTGAGTTTAGGTTATTATTGTTTTAGGTTATCATTTTCTATTGATTGTGAAAAAAAAATTGTGCATTGATTTTGTAGGGTTTTTTTCTGGTAGTTTTATAGATTATTTTTAAATTTCTTTTCGAAAAAGAAATTTAAAAACATTTGTATTTATTTTTTTATTCAATTGACAAATAAAAATGTATACAATTTTTATATTATATTTTGTGAATTTTTCAATCTCAAATTTATTTTTTCTTTATTCTTTTTCCAAATAAAAATACACACAATTTTTTTATTATATTTTGTGAATTTTTTAATCTCAAATTTATTAACAAAACAATAGACAATTTTTTCATAAAATCAGGTATCTTTTCTAACAAATTTTCAATGAAAATCAATTAGAAAAGCTATTTGACAATAATTATCAAAGTTATACTAAAACCAACAAATAATAGCAACCTTTTGTTATAATATCAATCAATTTTTATTTATTGTATAATATAAATAGTCAATAAAATTGAAAGGAGATGTGTTAAATAAAAAATATGTACGACCATACAATTATTTTCTCATATTATAAAATAGGATGGTATTTGACTCCACTGTCATTAATTTGGTTTTATAAAATATTCATTTAACATTAATTATGTTCTATTTTTTTTTATTACTGTGTTTGAATTTTGTAATT
>ML790372.1:449382-461547 GCA_009831015.1 Picea engelmannii | reverse complement strand
ACATCTATTTAAGAAGGGTTGTTACATCCAGAGACCTAACTACTAGAGTTGAAAGAACACAAGAAGGCTTAAAGAACTTATCCATTCAGGAGAGAAGAGAACCTACCCCAGGAGTAGTAAGAGAAGAGATATTGCATGTGAAACTTTTGAGAGAACATCAGCAGTGCAAAGTTACTATGATAAGAGAAGATAAGAATACAAATGGAAAGAGGAATCTAGAAACTCAGATCACAGGGAAGAAGGCCATAAATCTTAGTAAGAAGAAAGAAAAGTTAGAAAAAATGCAGGAATCTCCATAGAGGACTTCGTAGAAGGAAGGCTTGCAAAACTTGAATCTCGTCGGAATAGCATAACAACACAGAAGAGAATTTTGACTTGTCAAAGATATATGACTGTTGGAGGCGTCCCAACCGTTAGAACGACACTCCAGAATGGCTAGAAACACAATTATTGCTGGAAAGATCACCATTGGACCATTGAGACCGCTCCATAATGGATGTAATCATATTGATTGAAGCTTTTCAATCCGTTGGAGGAACCCGTTACGACATTGTTTATTTAATCCATCGAATACCTCACTGGGGACACTTTTGAAAATTGTGATTATTCGAGCTAACAGAGAATTGATTTCTATCGCACTGTGCTTTTGAGACCTTGCCACCTGTTTTTCTTACCTTGGGTGTCTGTTCACCTACCTGAGTGATTTGATCATGAGCATGCATGTTAGGAAGCATTAGCGCAGTAGAAAAATCCATAGAAGAGATCTTGATCAACCTTATGGCTGAGAAGGTCATGTCCGTAGGCGTTCAGGCCTCATCGACGCGAGGATTGCAAGCATCCCCCTCGACTAGACGTCGATCTCGGCCATCCCGAACTACGACGGAGAAGAGAAGAAAGCACCACGATGATCTAGAAAATGCGAAGCTGATCCTGTTGGTCTTGCCCATCTACATCCCACCTCTGGATGGCATGGTTAGTCATGACAACATCCCATGTGAATTCGAGTACACGCTCATCACTGCATACCTCCCGAAGGGGATATGCGTAGTTGGACTGTAGCTAGGAATGATACTTGATCTTAAGATCAACGAATTTAACCTAGGAGATAGGAATAATTATGCGTTTCTCACACTGCATAGGTACTTGATAAATATTACTGGGAAGAAGCCAAAGATAGTCCCCCAGTTGTGGATCAAGGAGATCATGAGGTCCACCATCCTCAATGTCATGAAGATACCCCACTTCGACAGACATCAGGAGGTTAACGCATGCGTTGAAATCCTTATGTTGTGCTACCATGTAGGTTATCTCTGGTTAGACATGCGTGTGACTGTGTATTTGGTGCTAATCCACATGATCATTGGATTCAACGTGCAGGGACCAAACCCTCACTAGTTCTATCTAGGGAAGGTTGCATATTTCTCCCTAGAACAATGTATAAAGGAAACCTACGACGATGTGGATAAAGGGAAGCTAGGCTACAAGGTAGCCTCCATCCAAGATGGCGCAGTGCACCTAGCTTGTCAACTAATCGCTGGAAAGCTTGTCAGGAAGAACTGACCAACGCAAGTTACAGGGTCTGTAGTCGATCTCGCAGGGAAGTGCGTTGAAGGGATGAAAATGAACTGGGTGAGCTACCTCGTCAATGAGTTGGGGAAGGATCATTGTGAAGTGCAGGACCAAGGCTATGAATTCCACTTTAGTTGGTTACTCATTATTATAGAATTTGTCACTTCGGAGATGTCGGAGGGAGCAACATTCCCAGAAGTCGATCCATTAGAACCACTGGCTGCAAGGTTCATTACCTTGTTGTATACAAGCGATATCGAAAATCCCTTTGGTCACCCGAATGGGGTGGGATGGACTGAGCAACGCTAAGAAAAATAAAAATAAGGAAGAAGTTCAAGAGCTAATGAATGCATCAGAGGAAACTACGCCTGAATCACCTACAGGAGGAGGAGGTGATGAAGTAAAACAAGAAGAGGGAGGGGAATAAGACAATCAAGAAGAGGGAAAAGTGACGCTTCCAAAATATACCCTTACAGAGGCCGAGACATCAAAGAAAAGGAAGGTTTCTCCAAAGAAACCCTCAGCATGAAAGAAGTCACAAGCCAATAAGCCTCAGTGATAGAATGTACTCACAGTGGATGATATTGACCTCATCATCGCAACTGTAGCAGATGCTTCGCAGTATATCTTACAACGAAATGAAGCAAAGCAGGAGACAATGCATGATAGAATCAAGGTAGAGCTGAAGGGGGTATAACAAGCTCTCTATTTGTGCCATGCAGTGTCTACTATGTTGTCATCATCAAAAGTTGTAGAGTTGGGGGATGATCCCACCCAACTACAAAGGATAGCAGATGCTACAGAAGATCTCCTTCATCAAGTACAAGAAGAAAAAGAGAAGGCCACAGAGGCCTTGAAGAAAGAAAAGGAGGAAGCCCTAGAGCAACGTCGGGTTGCAGAGCAAGAGAAATATGATCTTAGAGAAAGTTTGAAGAAGACAGAGAAAATATCCAGAGAGAAAAACATTAGCTTCCCACGAAGCAGATGGGGATTAGAGAGGTAGTAACTAGAGAACTTCGCTTTGTGCCAGGATTGGCTCAGATGGAAGAAGAGAAAACTGAGAGCCAAGTGGGGAAGCTCACTAAGGCCATTAAATAGCTTCAAGCAAGAGTATCCGAGTTAGAACTGCAAGCACTGTCAAGCACTCTGCAAGAAGTGCGAGATCAAAGGGAAGAAACTGCCAAGAGTGCAGTCGAAAGAATGAAGGTGTTGTCTTTATAATGTAAGCAATTAATTAACCGTAGTGAAAAGACCTATGAGCGCCTTATAGAAGACCCAGAACTGAGGAAATTGGAGGCACAACTCCGGGAAGTGAAGAAACATGCATCGACAGTGCAATCACAACTAAAGTAGCTTATGGTCGTTGAGAATATTAAGAGATCATAGGAGTAGTGTGCAGTTCAACAGAAGGTCACTGCTATCTAGAGTAGAGTGATGGAGGTGACACAATGAATCCAGTCGGTGAAGGATGAAGACTACACTCTCTTTTAAGAAATCGAGGGACAAGGATCACAGTTGGAACAGGTGGTCGCAGTAGTGGAACAACGCTTGGACAGGCCTGTCACCGAGCAAGTCATTCAGGAGTTCGCTGAGTAGGAGGATTTGGTGAAACAACAAGTCGAGGTAGCTCGAGCTAAGCTCAAGGCCTTCGAAGTAGTGTTTCCCAGATCATAGTGACTTGGGACAAGTCACAGGTGAGTGTTGGGGGCCTTTTGGCCCTCGAAAAAGTTTCAGGAGAACGTTGGTCGTGTTTGACTATTTTGGGGACTTTGATAGGCTGGTCAAAGATGGAGCACCCAAGTGAAGCGAAGATCGCGGGATATCACCCTTTTTGCGATCTTTTTGGGTTTTAGGGTTTATGTAACGGGCATGGGATGTCGTCCCATGGGTTTACCCATGTTTAGGCCCTTTTTGTAATGTATAAAAAAGTATCTAGGAGATGTAAGAAATAGTTGATGGCTTAGTGCTAATGTTAGCTATGTGCAAGAAGATGTGTTAAGGCTTGCAGAGCTAAGCGAAATTTTTTTGTAAGTGCTTTGTGCACAAACTGTGTAAGGCTTTATGCTTTGTTCTAACTCGGAGAAGGAGGATCTGATGAGGTGTGCATAGATATCCTGTCCTATGTGGAGTTGGATTTGTAGCTTGGTGCTTGTAGGGATATTGAAGAGACTAATAAAGAATATAAGAAGAGTTGGTGGACGTAGCCCCATGCTGGGGTGAACCATGTATATTCTTTGTCTATGTGCTTTGTGCTATGTTGTTTATGTTGTTTATCTATTTAATAGCTCAATCCATTGATTCTCAATGATTTATATATGAATGAATGCTATATCTACTCTAATGCTATGTGCCAGTGATTAGATGTACTTAAATCTTGATTAATAAAGTGTTGTTCTATAATCAAGGTTTGAGCTATGATGTGAATAAGGGTTAAAGACTAATGAATGTTAATTGCTAATTTCTTTGTTAAGTATTGTGATTAAAGATATGTGTCCCATATAGGTTATAGACACGTGAGTCCTGCAACCCCCCCACCTCTACCTCAGGTGAGACTTCATCTGCTTCGCAGGTGTTGCCGAAAGGGCCAGTAGTTAGGGTTTTGTTGGTGTGTTGTTGAAGTGTTGAACCCTGGGTATACTCCTTTTCCAACAGGAAATCTAATTTCTTTGTTGTTATCTTCCTTACTCTATATCTACTAATGTTGTCGATGGTTGTGATGTCATCGATTGTGACTCTGTGTTCTTGGCTATACTCTTAGTTTGTTCTTATTATCTCATTTTGACTGGTGGTATCCTACTTGCCTCCAAACATTGGTGTAGTGTTGTTACTTTTTCCTGCACAGTCGTATGCATCTACTATGGTTTTTGCGTGGCTCACAAAAATGATTCTTTCATTACTTCCTTCACTTTATATCCGATTTTCTCTAAGTCCTTAGTTAAATAATGGATCACTACTTTCTTGAAGGCTTTCCTCTTCTTATGATTGTGCATTGATTGCTCCTTCATATGTTCCTTCCTCTTTTCTCCAACGGGAGGTGGGATTTATTGAACGCCACCTTCACCATTTATTTGTTGTTATTCTTCTTGTTCTTGATCCTTTTCTAGTTGTGTCTCATGTTGCATTGTTTTTATCATTTGGGTTCTCCACTCTTCATACCATTCATTTACTATTTGGTTGATTTCTTTCTCTATCACCCTGTAATGCGTTGACAACCATTGTTGATCCGGATCCTTCTTTTTATGAATATACATATGGTGTTCCCCTACCTTAAATCACACAATGTCCTTATAAGCTTCAACTATCTATGGTTGAATTCACAATGTGTCTTAAATGAATTTTTGAATAGTCTCCTTATAAACGTAGAAAGTCATATTATTGTCCAACTGTCTATTATTATGTGTGATATGCCACAATGACACGTATCTTGCTGCCAAGAATGGTTTATGCATTCTTTCTGGGAACTGTGCCTCTTTTGGCTCCCTCCAAGTAGTCAATGCTATCAAAATTAATAACCATGCATAATGGAACTAATGTTCCTTTCTCATGTTCCTCCTTGCAATCCATTAAAAAATGATTCATGAGAAATGTTGACCAGTTCATCATCACTCCTGCTACAAATTTCTCCGTTGCTTCTATGACTCCCACTGGCACCTGGTCCTTGAAACATTTTATTGGTAGCTTATATTCGAACACTTGTGTCGCAAATCTTATGGTATCCTCGTTGATACTTGCAATGTATAGTCCGCACACTTCGCTGAATGTGCCATATTTTTCCTTCATTCTTTCTACTAAGGCTTTTTCCTACATCTTGTCTGTGAACAATTTTAGAGGGTATTCCCCTACTGATGGAAATCCTGTAATCTATGAAATCAAGTATGTGTCGATCGAAATTTCTCTATCCAACCATAAAAACCCTCCATGGACACAACTTAGAAATAATTTGATACAAATTTTTATCTCTATCCTCTTGCCAAAATGGGGTATCTCCATCATATTTAGTATTCATGTTTCATGCAATCCTGTCACCCATTCCTGTGCCTCAATTGTGATTACAGGTGATCTTGGGTTCATTCCCACGTGCAAATAATTATGTGGCGCTAAATCTGGAAACTTCTTTAAATCTTCCAGGTCGTGATCTGAATAGCTCAGGTTCCCTATTGCACCTAACATATTTCACTTGACAGTGACCGTGGGTGGAATCACTAGTATAACCATGCCATACTTCACCTCCTTCTATAGTCTGACTTTTTTTGTTGTTGGCTTTCTTAGTGGAACATACTCTATGGGAAAGTTGATTGGATTGAATTCCTCAAGGGTTTCTTTTTGTACTGGTGCTACTATCTACTTACTATGCCACTTCTTCATTCCTGACATGGAAGGTCCTACCTTTGGTGGTGCCATATCTCTCTGTACCTTGATTCATCCTGCAACACACTTGGATCTATCTTTCACAAGATTTAAATCTCCTATGGCTCTTTGTTATGTCGAATGTGCATGCAACAATAACCTCTTCTCGTCGCCCTTGTTATACTTTTATAGATTTCTGCCAACTGTTATCTTCATCTTCACACCCAAACCTGTAGTCCCATTTGATTTTACTCACATTCAATTCTTGCAATAATATGCATTAAATTCAAATTATTTGGTGGATCATTGTCTATATTTTCCAGCCTGTCAAGATCTTCATCGCTGGTTTTCATTTATGACTATTGTTGGGCCCTTCATTTTTGGATTTATAGTTGCGCAAGAAGGACTACAGTCCTAGTTTTGGTTTAGCATGAGTTTCACGAAATACAATAGAGTATGGACAGTAGTTCGAGGAAAAGTAACATAAATCAGTTGCTGAAAAGGACAATGCAATGCCAACAAGGAAAAAATAGTTCCAATAGAACAAGAAAGCATGCAAACCCAAAGCCAAAATATCCTAATCAGGTTATATATAAGAGATGTATGTGATTGTAAAAGGGTTTTTCTTGTTCTTGTTGTTGGCTATTGTTGATAGGTTGGGTTTTACTGTTGTTAGTTGGATGTTGTTGGGTTTTAGTTGAGAAAAGGTTTTGTAAATGTAATTTGTATACAATTTTAGGTAGATAGAGCTCTGTGACCTGAGTCCGGAGATAGAAGTATGTAACAGAGTATTGCTTTGTATCTCAGAGGTTGTATCTGATAAGTTATGATGATAATATATAAAGAAGGATCCAAATTTTTTAAATATGATGCATCATTATTTGTTTATTCTTATGAATTATATCTTTATAGCAATCCTTTGTGTTTGATAAGTTTCATATGATGTTTTTGTGTATGAATGCTTTTCAAAACTTAATTATCTTTAGTTCCTATGTGTATGAGATCCAATTTGTTATGTAGTTAGCCTATCTTGAGTAATATCATGGTGAATCTTGAAGGTTTTGGGAACCCACCTAAGTATTCTCCTTTCCCTTCCCTATCCTTATGTCTTAGTTATGCTTCGGGTGAGACTTCTTCTCTTTGGAGGAGATGAAAATGCTAGTGCTCTAGACTACATGGTACCTTTTGTTGGTAACCTGAGAAGGACCCTGGTCTAATCAATTATGTGCCAACAAAATGGTTTCATTGTCAGGACCTGCGGTAAAAGGGAATATGTAGGGAGAATGCTTTCATGGATTCACATATATAATATTCACCAATGGTGGGAGAGAAATTTTGACACCTTCATATGGAAATAAGCGGAGTTGAGAAGAAAATATGTGAAAGATAGATGAGAGGTATTCTTTTACTCAGAAAGATCAAGCAATCGGTACAAGATATTATGGGTTAAGTTCCCGAAATAAATTTTCCACTAGATATATAGGCTCTAAGAAGCTCTAGAATTCCAAGAACGAGTCAAGAGGACATGTACTTGGGATACAAAAAATATTGCAACACTTCATCGGCTGGATCGTCCAGTCATGCGAGCGATTTATTTTTGGGTCAATACCACATTATAAGGATACATCATTGAGTTTGCAGCTAAGAATCACCAATATTTTTCATGAGCAAAAGCGGATTTCAGAAAATACACAAGGGGAATATTGTTGAGAGAAATCCACCTATGGATAAGGTTTTCTTGATGGAAGAGGGGATGTTGACTATGTCCCTAACCGAGATGGTATATTAAATACCCTTTCTTGGGCTAGGGAGAGTTTGGGGTGGATTCCTGGGCTGAGAGAGGGGAGAGGGTTCTTTGAAAAATGGGGGAAAAGAAAATGGACTCAAGAGATGAGCGATCCTTGAAAAGACCCACCATATTTGAGAAGTGGTGGCGTGGTAAGATAAAGAAAGAATCAAAACTCAAAGAATTTGTGGAAAGAAGTTGGACCAAAAAAAGTAGAGGAAGGACATATGGAAGAGTTGCGAAAGATGAGAAGATAGGAAAGACTGGCTAGTCAAAGATTAAGTGAGAGAGAAGTGCAGAGAGAAAGAAGTCCCAAGAGGGTGGACAAGAAGGAGAAGGTGTAGAAGCAGGGGAGAAGGAATCCAACATGGATATTGAATAGGAAAGAGAAGATTCAGCTCCGATGCCCAGAAAGATCAAGAATCTGGCTGAAGAGACCACTCCATAGGAAGAGAATGAGACCACAAAGATCAAAGAAACCCTCTCCGAAGCCAGTGGCACCCACCCAGAATCACCCATACCCCAAGTGTCTTCTCTACAAGTGGTAAATTTGATACTGCCTTCTTATGCTAATTTTTTTCTAGTACAGTTAGTTAGTCAGTCACAACCAGGAAATGCGAGTACAGGAAGGATATTGGGGTCCCCTGGTAGGTCACAACTAGGACCGTTAGGTTTTATTTTGATAGGAGTAGTAAGATCAGTAATGGCTGGTAACGTGAGAGGTTTGATTGCTCGATACCTAGAATTATGGGGTAAAGGAGATGAATATGTTGATCAACATTAGTTCTTGTGTGAAGCCATCTAGAGTTTCAGAGAGACTCCATATGCGAATAAATTGGTTGAGTTCCAAACTACCTTGAGAGGCCATGCTCTCAAATCGTAGAAGAAGGTTATTGAGCCAGGAGTCTGAGGAATGCAAGGTCAATCATTCACACTTGACCAGGTACATACAAGGTTCATAGCGGAGTTTAATCTACCTCGGTCATAACAACAAGCTCTATCTGAGTTGCGCGAGATTCAACAAAGGGAAGGTGAATCGGCCTGGGAATATAGCCAGAATTTTAAATATGCTATAGGGTGGTTAGCACATCCAATTCAAGAGGAATATCAAAGATAATGGTATATTCAGAGATTGCTACCTCTGACACATATTTCGTTAACGTGACAACAAATAGCCACTTTGATAGATGCCTTGAAAAAATCAATAAATATTGAAGCTATGGTAGGATATCTGGGGAGCCTAAAAGTGACCAAACCCCCAGAAGATGCAAATTTGGCACAACTACAAGGGAAAATATTAGTGCTTACATAAAATATTCAAGAATTGACGATACCTAGACCAGGATGACCGCAGGTCTAGTGTACCGGATGTTAAACAAAAGGACATTTGGTGAAAAAATGTCCACAAATAAGGGGAATGGGACCTCCTCAAAATAATATGGGACCCTCACAAGGACCCACGAGAGGATTTGTGCAATTATCTGTGAATTTACCATTCCATAACCCCACCCCATATCATTCTTTTCCAGGTAGCCAAGCAACGCCAACAATTGAGTATTGCGAGATTTGTCGAATCCATAAGCATGGGTTGAGACAATGCCCCATTATTCAGAAGTATTAAACAATACCAAATAATGTACATTATGAGTTTTACGCATCTACCACACATACCACTAATCAATTTATAGTGTTGGATGCACTTGCAGACAAGTTGGATCGAACAACACTTAGGGTGAATGAAACCCCTCAGGGACTGGGAAGAGGTCGAGGAGGTGGATCTAGAGGAGACTTCAGAGGAGGAAGAACTGGGTGAAGAGGACCAAGCAAATGCTACAATTGTGATGAGAAATTCCATATGGCTAGAGAGTATCCCCATTCGAGGCGACCGTGGTGCTCTCATTGTAGAACCAATGGGCACGTAATTGAAGGTTTCCTAGAACTAATTGCAAAGTGGGAAGATCGGGTACATCAATGAGGAACTAACCTCATCAGTTCAGAACTCAGGAGAGTTATTAGAGGATAATTTCCCAACCTTAATATCATCAATTGAGGAGGGGAAAAGACTGGAGTTGATGCTAATAATTTACCTTAGATCCAGAAAAAAAAACACCTAAGGAAGATAGGTATGATCCTCTGAAATAGAAGTTGTTCTTTAAAAATGCCATAGAAGTATTTCAGAATATTCCTAGCCCTGAGATGCAAGATAAAACCCCTCAGCCTATTGTTTACCCTAAGATTTTTCAAGTCCCTTCTTCACCCCCTGCACCTAGAAACCTGGTAGTCATGCTTAGACAATATGAGCAACCACAAAATGTAGTCAATCTTTGGTTTTAGTTATTTTCTGATATTCTTGGGAATGACCACTTAACAGAAAAGTTTTGAAACATGCTATAGCTATTTTTAGAGAATGACTAACCCAAAGAAGAAATAATAAGGACTAATATTCCTGAGAAGAGTACTTAGAGAGTGAAGAGAAGGAAAGTACAAATTGGAAAAGAGTTTAGATTAATATCCCAGCTAGACGAGTTTGTGATTAAATATTTTATGTTAGATCTAGGATCTGATGTTAACATAATTCCTAAAAAGACTTGGGAAGCCTTAAGAAAACCCAGTTGACATACTCCCCAATCTAGCTAAGAATGGCTAACCAATATTGTATTTTCCCAATAAGAATATTGGAGAATGTGGAAATAGATGTTGCGGGAGTGAAGACTGTAGATGATTTTGAGGTGATCGAAATCATGGGGGATAAGTACCCTTATCCTTCCCTAATTGGTATTGATTGGGCCTATGGAAACTATGCATTGATTAACCTAAATAAAGATACTATGACATTTGAGGCTGGCGGAATCAAAGTAGTTTAACCCTTGGATCCGTATGTAGGCCCTCAATATACAGAACCAATGGAAAACAATATCGAGGAAGAAGACGTGGATCAATTGTACAATGTAACAGAAGGAAAAATATAATATTACATAAATCCTACTGCTAATGGATCAATAATTTGGAGGAGTATACAATCAACAGATGAAGATTCAGAACTGGGATTTGATAGTTGCCAGCAAGGCTCATACGAAATATTCTCAAGAAGATGTGCAACTTTCAGGGAAATTATATGGGTTGGAACTGAGGTGAGAGAATGACCAAGATATGATGGTATCTTAGGACGTGACATTTGTCTGCTCAACATGGAAGAAAAAGTAGTGGAGGATCAAAGGATAACAATACTGGATATATCCCTCCACGACACCCCTACCAGATGGTGGGCCAATCAGAAATCCTTACTCGTAAATTGGGATTATGTAAATCAAGTTATCAAATATAGATTTCAAGATAAGGAGAAGATGAAATCAGAAATGCGGACGGATCTCCAAGTTGCACAACTGTTCAATGAAAAGTATGATCCTAAAGCACATATTGAACAATGTGTGACACAATGGCAAGTTGCTAAAATACCATCTCTCTTTTGGGTTCAATTATTTCCCCACTCACTAGGTCCAATCCCGAAAGATTGGTTCATGCATGAAGAAACCATAAGATAGACCAAGGACTGAAAAATGTTGGCATATCACTTTTGCAAGGAATTCTCATTTACAAGTACCCTGGGCTTGAAGTAGTCCTGCAGAGAATCAAAGAATTTATTTTTACAGACAATAGTAAACAAAAATCATACCTAGTGATATGTGCAAAGCATAGCCGAGAAATTCAGACTAATATTCACCTAACATTAGACAAGAGGCCTATAGAATGCTATAATATTGAGAAGTATTTGGAAAGTCCAGATGATTTAGAAGAATTGAGAAAATTAGCCATTAAAGAGACAGAAGGGAACAAAGAAATCCAGAACATCATACCTAGTCATACTGGTGGTTCTTATAATCACCCATTAAAGTTGTGGAAAGGAAATATAGGGACCAAATGAAAACGTAAGATAACTATGGTGGGTGTAATGCCCCATATTTTCACCTTCGGTAGTTAGAACATTGTTGTTTACTAATCTTAATAATTCAAAGTTTAGCATTTGTTTGGAGTCAGTTAGACTTGGTTAAACATTGAGATGTGTACCTCTAAACCTAATTGTATGATACATGATATATGCTCATGACAAAGATAGTTATTTGATTATTTGAACATGAAAATTAAAATGGGTAAGTTCGGTACATGTATACCAATTCAAGTTATGTTGTGAATGTATAATAGATGCAATGCATGATGTAAATAGGAATACATTTCTTAAATTGAGCGTTGATGCAAATATGGATTCTTATATAAATTTGTGATGTATCTACATCAATATGTGTTATTGGTGAACTAACCTACAAGATGATGAGCTATGTGATAGCCAAATGACTATAGTATTGAGGTAACTGGGAGGTCGTAGACATCATGAAGATATTGTATGCTATAAGTTGTACTTACTCTTTAATTTATGATTCGAAATATTACTATGATCTATGGTAAGT
>ML790372.1:422769-438348 GCA_009831015.1 Picea engelmannii | reverse complement strand
TTTATTATCTAGCATGAGAATAAAGACTTTTTATTTTATTTATTGTTGTTTAATACAAGTCATTTATGTTTAGTTTTATTTTAATATTTTCCCAAAATATCTAGATAAGGGAGGTGGATGGATAATGATGAGGTGGTTGAGGATACTTGGGGAAGTGTGTATGGAAACTTGATAAATAGGGAAAAGAAGTAGAAGGAGGGGGATGGAGAGGTTGGAGCATGATGAGAGGTTGTGAAATTCTTGGAAGAGATGATTCTTGTGATAGTTTTCTTTGAGCATTTGTGCTTTGCTGTTCTTGGAGTCACGGGCACGGAGGGCCAAGAAACCGAACGGTTTCTTGGAGCTAGGAAGCCGGCTAGGCTCCTAGTTGGCAGGGAGGATTCCGTTGTTTCACTCTAGGCAAGCGGGAAAAGAATGCTTGGAAACGCCCAGGACTACAGTACAACCGGTGAGCTTCGACAAGCTAAGGAGGAGGTATTTTTCAGTGATATTTTGTTATTGATGTTTTGAGTATACTTATGTTTTAAGTTCTTAAATCTTAAAGTTAGCCTACTACTTATTTCATCATGTTATTAAATTTATCATTGAGCAAATGTAGAATAACTGTGTAAATGAAAATGGAATTATGCTAAAACGAAGTTGTTATTGTGTATGTATTTGAATAAATTGTTAATTGCTTAGCATCATGTGGATGGGTGCTACAGTGGGAGATTAATGGGATGAGAAAAATAGTCAATAAATACATAGTTTGTTGCGAGAATATGAGGATTTGTTCCAAAAGACATTTTCAGTGTTAAAAGGGATTAAAGGAGTTATGGGAGAGATGAAAAGTGAATTAAAAATAGAATCAAATCCTGTGAGGTATAGACCGTACTGCCTTAACCCCTGAGTGAAAGAGAAGGCTAAGAGGGAAATAGACAAGATGTTGGAAGATGGACTTATTTTTGCAGTGGAAGAAGAAAAATGGGTCAGCCCAATAGTCATCTAGAGAAAGAAAGGCACAGAGGATATTAGGGTTTGTGTATACTACACAAGCTTTAACTTTGCTTGTGTGCATGACCCTTTTCCAACACCTTTTACTAAAGAGGTGTTAGAACAGGTTGCAGGGAAATAATCTTACTCATTTACAGATGGATTTTTTGGGTATCACCAAGTAAGGATTGTTGAAGAGGACAAAAAGAAGAACACATTCATAAAAAAATGGGGGTCATTTGCATACAATGTGATGCCATTTGGCCTTAAGAATGCCCTTGTTGTTTTATCTAGGATTGTGATAGTGTCTTTCTGAGAATTTATTCACAAGTTTATAAAAGTCTTTATGGATGATTGGATGGTATACAGTCTTCTAAAGGAACATGTAGCGCTACTACATCTGATTTTTGACAGACGTAGATAATTGAAGATATCGTTGAGCCTATGAAAGTGTATCTTATGTGTGCCACATGAAAACTGGTTGGGCCACATATGATCCACCGAATCTTTTAATGACTTATGGTTGAGTTTTAATTTTGCATGCGTTAATTAACCATTTGAGAAACTTAGTGAAAGAATGAGGAAAGAAGAAGAATTATGACATCCATATACACATTTGTATATCTGAAATGAATAAAAGACAGCAAACCATAACATGCAGATTGATAACGGAGTTCGGCACAACTTTGCCTATGTCTCCAGGCCTTTTCTCTGTGGGGGAGGCTTCTTTATTATTGTTCAAAAGCTCAAAAGTACATCGCTGCAATTCCAAATGGATACAATACTAATCTGGTCATGTTCTTCCAGATATCTAGAACAATGCAAAGAAAACGACACGCAAAATGGACGTCCGAAGCTCCTAGAAATGGTCTGACAGAGTCTCCTCCTCAAAATCTTCTCTGCCTCAAAATGGCTTTGGCTTGGCTTCTCCTCAGCATAATTCTACTCTGAATGCCCCCCCTATGGCCTCAAACAGGCCTGGGTTATATAGCTGGGAAGTTGGTTACTCATCTCCAACTTCCTCCAAGAATTTAGGCTCCAAAACTACCCAATAACTCCCAAAAATGGATAAAAACCATTAAAAATAGGTTTAACATTAATTAAAAACCCAAAATCAGTTAAAAAACCCACTTTTAACTATAATAATCGGGCCTAGCCCCTTCTCCTAGGTGTGCGATCCTTTGAATGGTCATATGGGCTCCATATGGCTAAGCGCTAGCCCTTGGGCTATGCGCTGGCCCTGCCCTTTCGCGCTAGCACCCGGTTCTATTGTGCATGGTCAAGGGACCACGGGTTGTTGGTTATAAAAACCCACGCTATAACTTTGGTAACGGCCTCGGGTTGTATGGAACCACCCGGAAACCACCTCCGCGCCCCCAGTCCCGTAACATGGTTATATGGTATGCCGAGTGTTGAGGGTTGGGGCTAAGCCCGGGCCCTTTTCCCCTGTCGATTTACACATCAACCAAATTCAAATAAAACATTTGTCATTCATATAACAAGCACCAAACGCGGGCATAGTGGTTATGCGGACTTTGTTAAAGCTCTTGGCTGGTGGGGGAGGTCACCGGTTTGACTCCCATGCACGCCATAATAATTTTACACCAAAACCAACAGCCAACCAAGGGGTGCCACGTGGCAGCCCATCACTGGGCCACGTGGCACCTAACCAACCAACCAAAAAAATGCCACATGTCAGCTACTGATTGGACCATGTGCTTGCCACCTGTCGACCATACTTCCATGTCACCTCTACCACGTCATCCCTGCCATACTGCCCTGTCATCCTGCCACATCACCTGCTGACGTCACCCATGCCACGTGTCACCCTTTCAGTGGTGACACATGTCACCTTGGGATAGGTCCGGCTGTATGCCCATACGCCCAAATCTGCCTACCACATGTCATCACCCGGAGCTTCCACATGTCGCCTGTACGGACCTGTCACGTCAGCATACGGACATGCCACGTCAGCGTCCGTACGGACTGTACAGACTGCACAATCAACAATTTTTTTTTGCCTATTTGACTTATTGGACAGAATGCGATATCTTCTCCATACGGAGCCCGTTTGACAAAGTAAATATACCAACGGAATTAGGAAGACGAGACGGACACAATGGAACAGGTTTCGTCGCATTCCGAGCACTTTCAGTTTTGAGCATTTTTCAAGCCCTGTCAGGCTTCTAGATCTGATTTCAGATCAACATAGTATGCCAAAGTTGTAGTGATTGTGAACATGTCACCAACTATGAGTGCTAAGTAGTTTCACTCCACACTGGGGCACACAGGGTACTATCATAGGTTTATCAGAAGATATCCAAATATCACTGCACCTAAGGAAAATATACTAAAGAAGGCCGAAGTGTTCCAATGGACCCCAGAATGTGATAAAGAATTCGTGACCCTAAAGGAGAATCTCAACACAACACCTATTCTGATATTTCCAAATTGGGAAAATGAATTTCACGTCCACGTAGATGCTTCAGGTTTTTCCTTGGGAGTCGTCTTAGTGAAACCAGGAGATGGAGCCATGGATCATCCTATTTATTTTGCGAGAAGGAAGTTGTCACAAGATGAGTGCAACTATAAAACAACAGAAAGGGAGGGTTTAGCTATGATTTACGCTTTGCAGAAGTTTAGACATTATTTGTTAGGTTCTCATTTTAAGTTTTTTACTGATCATTATATATTAAAATATCTAGTTAACAAACATGTGTTGGAAGGGAGAATTTGTATATGGTTTCTATTGTTCCATGAATTTTATTTTAAAGTGATCATTAAGCCTAGAAGATGTAACGTAGGGCCTGATCACCTGTCTAGATTAGAGTCAGGAGAAAGTGGCAGAGTAGTCGATGATCAAATCCCAGATGAAGACCTATTATGGGTTGAGGCCATACCAAAATACCTGGAAGACATAATAATATTCTTAAGTATAGGAGCCTGCCCAGAAACATATTCCACAACCTTGAAATTCCATATGGTGGTTAGAGAAGTAGAATATCACTTGATTGCGGGGAAATTGTATAAATTGGGAATAGATATTATCCTCATGAGATGTGTCTTGGATCATGAAATACATGATATAAAGTGGGAGTGCCACAATGGAGTTGTGAGAGGTCATCTAGGAGGAAAGGCCACTACGCGAAAAGTCCTCCAAGCTAGACTACAGTGGGCCATGCTCTTCAAGGATGCAAATGCATATGATAGATCATGTGATGTTTGTCAAAGAGTGGGTAAGACATCACGATAAGATGAATTACCACTTCAACCAGTTAGAGATTTACAAGCATTTGAAAAGTGGGCGGTTGACTTCATTAGGCCGATCAACCCCATAGATAAGAATTCAAAGTCTAGGTACATTATTACCACCACTGACTACCTTGCACGTTTTGATGAGGAAGAAGTTATTTAGGATTGTTCGACTGATACTGCTTCTAGGTTCATTTTTGAAAATATTATCACTCGATTTGGATGTCCTAGGAGTCTCACCAGTGATCAGGGAGCTCATTTTACCAGTAGTACCATAGAAAATATTACAATAGAGATCCAGATCCAACATCATGAAAATATCCCCTACCACCCGCAAGCCAATGGATTAGTAGAGGCGTTTAACAAGATTATGCAGAGAAGGTTAATGAAGTTTTGTTGCACAAACAAGGAAGATTGGGATGATCGAGTTCCAACAGTACTATGGGCTTATAGGACAATCACAAAGAAACTCCACAAATACACTCCATTTCAACTATTTTATGGGAAAGAGTTTTTGGTGCCTACAGAATTCATTACTCCAAGTTTGTACGTTGCACATATTGTAGGAAGAATCAGTTGCATAGAGGCTCATGGAGTTACAAGAACTTGAAGAGACCAGTTTTTTAGTAAACTGTCATCAGTTAGTTGAGAAAGCAAGGAAGAAATCTTGGCACGACAGACACATTAAGACTAAAGTATTTGCGCAAGGAGACAAGGTCCTACTCTATGACATTCGGTACCAAAATAATCTAGGCAGGTTGTGCATGCATTGGTTGGGACAATTTATAGTCACAGAGATACGACCTTCTGGAGCAGTCAGACTTGCGCAAATGGATGGTATGCTACGACCAGGATGGGTGAATGGTGCTTACTTGAAACCCTATATGTCTCAGAACTGAGGTAAAGGACTGTTGCTCTAGTATGAAGGAGCATGTATAGTAGTTATATTTGAGGTTCTATGAATTTTTTGTAAATTTAGTTAATAAAGTCGACGTATGTAGTGTTGTGCCACGACATGTAGTTCATTTCTTTTTTTGTCTAAAGTGTTGTTTGATGCAGAACTACTTACTCAACAACATAGGATCAGAAGAGCCACAAAGATATTAATGGCAGTCATTAAATGTGATGGAGACCCCTTTGTGGTTGGAGGAAGAGAGAACATGGATGCAATATTAGTCCATGTGCCACACAAACCTAGTTTATTAACAACCTTTATTACTACTATGGTAGCCCGTTTGAATTAGGTTAAGCTATAAAGCTGTGATATGTGAAAATTCCATTGGTATTCGCACTGGGATTCTCATCCGTCAAATGGTAAGGTATGAAATTGGCCATGTCCCTATCAACCTTGCACAATAAATTCCAGAATCTCCCAATAGGATTTACCCCATTAACCATTCCCGTAGGACAACTCAGATCCAAGTTGTGTCTATAGGGTAATGATGAATAACAATTATTACTAAACTTTCCAGCTAAGCCCGAGTATAAGGCTCTAAGAACTCACTATAGGATGCATTGTTTCCCAGAAAGAACTTAGAGATTTACGAATTCTCTAAGAGTGAGCACTTAGATATTTTCATAATCCCTCGACCCTTAGTCATGATCCCCAATCATTATTTTTCCTATATAATTTGTTGATAGTTCAGAATCACAATGTTGAGAGCTATAGGGAGTCGAAGCTTCGCATCCAAGAATGTAGTACTAGATGAGCCCTGCGACCCCTGAGTTGAGGTCATGGGTGATCTCAAGGGGAAGGTGGAGAAATTCAAGCTCCTCAACCTCGACTTAACAGACCATTTATTGTTCTCGTAGATGAACATAGATGTTTTATGTAGTATCGCTCCAGATGATTTGGGAGGCATGCAGTTTGTGCCGAAGCTTGACTTCATCAATCTGTTCAACTCAAACATTGGAACATCCCCAGCCATCAACTGACCTGGGCAATTCCACTATTGAACTATGACTTAGTTGCGATACCAAACTGTAGCATCCCCGACCCTCCATAGAGACTGGGTAATGCTACCACTGTGGAACATTCACATATAAATATATAACATGCATTTTTATCGAAATAAAACACATAAAGCAGAGTTACTACTACCATATATATTCAAATGTAATAGATAATAATTCATATACACAACGAAATACATGATAACATTCCAACATCATAGGCATGCATAACATAAAATTAAGCACGTAAATGATACTTATCTTTTAGCTGGAGTAAATCCACCAACTACGTGTAGAATTTCCACAAACCTCCCAGCCATAGACCACGCTGCTCATCACGCTCAGTAGTGGGTCACCCCTGAGCTAGGACTAAGCTCCACTAGGCGAGGGATATCTAGGCTAGGCAAGGTCAACAAGGAGGTCACACAGTTTCAAAGGAAATATTCTCTCCCAAGATCCACTTACGCCCACTGCCCACAGACTCTCATTCCCTACATGCATGTCCCACCCCAGGAGTATACATATTCACTGTCATACAGTCCTTCGGCTGCTAAATATCCCTTGCCTTGGGCTTCAGCAACAGACCGAACCAGAATTCTTCGAGCTCTATGGAAACTATAGGACCCATTCCAGGAGTTCTCACTTCCTTTCTGCACTCTCTCACCTAGAGAGAGTCACTCACAGGCCTAACAACCTTCCTCTTCAACCAGTTACTACTCAATTCCCACAAGGTAATGATAATAGCACATCAACAACATTCAGTTAAATCATAGGCAACAATAGCTACAGGGAATTGGGTATGGATGTCCAAAAATGACAAAATCCCACTAAGATGCAACACAACTCAGGCAATACATAGGACAAAAACCCAAATGGTTAAGGAATGAACTCATATTTGTAGTGTGGATAAACCTTGGTTCATGGGACACACAGGTCAACTTCTTCCCTTCCCTCTAGTTTCTCAGATGTGTCAGGTTATGCCGATGTCAGATGTAGAGGACAACAAGTTCAGGTGGAGGATCGAAGAATGAGAGAGCGACCCCCAACACGACTGACTCATTAGTTTTAACTGCATGCACCCAGGTTAACACTTGTCTTCCTGGAGCCACATGAGTTCCACTTAGCACACATTCCCTTTACAGGAACTTAGGACAACACTCAACATGTCCACCTTAGCCTTCAAGAAATAATAATAAATTATTATCCCCTTTAGAGGTAAGCCCCCTAGCTCATCCCCTAGGCCCAAACACTTAGCCTCCTCCCTTACCCAACCTTGTGGAATATTATTCCCCCATCACTCTTTCTTAATGGTCGGTCTACACGTAACGATTATTATATTTTATTAATGATCTGCATAATTACATATACAAAATCAGGCTCCTGACCTTTAACACCTAGGATCCCCAACCTAATAAACACATAATCCCACCATCTTATATAAACTTGGCTCACCAACCTATAAACATAATTACAATTCATAATATAACTGGGGTATGTCCTTGGGGATATTACAATCCTCTCCTCGTATTTTTGCATTGTCCTTAGTGGAACTCTTTACACAATATCAACAAGATTTCCAAAATCTTCAAAATGATGTGGGTATTTTTCCCACATAGCATCTTCATGATCCCATGTCGCGTCCTCGGGACTGTACTGGGTCCACTGGACCTTTACAATCCCTATGGCTTGATTCCAGAGATTTTTCCTCTTCTATTCCAATACGTGCACCGAAAGCACTTGGAAGATGCCTTCTTGCTCCACCTGAATCACATTCCAATCAATAACATGATTAGCATCAAGTATATATTTCTTAAGAAATGAAACATGAAACATATTATGTACAATCATGGATGCAGGTGATGCATGCATATATACAATGTATATATATGTATATACATGCAATTCTAATAACATTACAACCTGTATACAAGATACACAGCATACAATAAATAGAGAATTGTACTTATTTTTTGATTGAGAAGACTTCCATATCAACATGGTCTAGGACAAGGTACCAAACCTTAGCAGCACTCCAACCAACAGTCTATCATTCCCTACATGTATGTCCCAGGAGTGTACACCTTCCCTTTCACATAGTCCATTGGCTGCTACACCTCCCTTGCCTTGGGCTTCAACAACAGGCCGTACTGAAAGTCTTAGAGCACCATAGCTCGAGGAGTTCCAACTTCCCTCAGAGGTCTCCAATCGACATCTTCCTCGAGCTACTCTTTTTAATCAACATTCTAACTTTAATCAACATCATCTCATCTGCATCACCCACATGCAGTTATCATGAGAAAACATAAAAGAATTCATTTAGGAACTCCAACTTAGTTCAAACAAGAATTCAACTTTTTTCCCAAAACAAGAAATTCCATTTCATAATTCTTCTTGGTTGTTGCCAAATTAGGATTGCAACTTTCCTTGTGGTTTTCCACAAGCACCAAACTACATACTATTTTCCTCCAAGGCTTCATCTTCCATACTGCCAGCAATTGCCAGTATTTCCTGTACATCATAATTCAATTGCAATATGTACAGAACCATATGCAGTGATCTTAGAATTTTCTTCATCTAGAAATTCAATCATAATTACCCAACAATTTAATAAACTAGAACAAATCATCATTCTATGCATATGCATGTTCACAGTAATATCTGTAAGTTCATTACTTCTTTTTCTGAACAAGAAAATTTCTTGTAGTCAATGCTCATGTCACTACTTGACTTGCAACTTTTCTGTTGCAATATCTAACACCTCCCTGAAATGTCCTCAACTTCATGAGTTAACAAAATTTCAATTGTTAGTAACAATTATTTCCATGCAATAATATGTATGCATGTACTTAAAAAACACATTCAATCATTGCATTTAGTATACAATTCTGTCACTTATTATGCATGAGTGCAATTCTCAATTCATAATTAATCAATGCACCTTTCATTGGATTACATAATTCTCTTTATCTCAGTCATGTATCTCACCATCCATAAGTTGGAATTTTGGCCAATGTGTTGACACATTCTCCACACAATTCCTATTTTCTTCCCAATTAATTGGATGCCTTCCTTTAAGACCCAAACACTACACCAAGAATATAATTTTGTGTTGTTCATTAGTGTTAGAAAAAAGGTTGCAATCCAAGTTTTATTTAAAGGTAGGAATCTTTTAGTACTTGTGTGGCTCATAACCTTTCCATATCGATACCTTGTCATATCCAACCATCTCCTGGTCTCATACATTACTAGCTTACTGGCATTCATTCCTATAACCCGTTCTTATCTTTAATTCTTTGGTTGTTACCCCATAACCAAATTAACATGACATTATACTATGTCAGTGTGTGCATTCAAAAGCTAAAAAGATTTGAATTAATACAGACCTCCATACTTTACCATATCTAGTGGTAAGCATTCAATAATATAATCATGTTATTTTATAAAATAACTCTGGATGAGGAAATTCTTACCTAAAGTTCCTTTCAAAAATTATGCAAAAAGAGTAATAAAAACTCATACTTGCATGACTGCCATTAATAAATTTTATACTAACTGAATGTATGATGGAAGTAAAAGCTTTCATGCTTCTTTTATGAAACTTATAATCAACACTTTAGATTTTTGTTTCTTCCCTCCTTTTGCAACAACATCATCAATAACACTTGCAAACATGCAAGAATTCTTTCCTCTGGCTGACAACAAGCCATAACATACTTGTTGCCACAGAAATTGCAACAACTTCTTTCTCCCTATAAATTTTTTTCTTGTTGATCCCATAAGTCTACAATTCTTCTCGGGTTCCTAGATCTTCTCATGCTCTCATTGTAGTCACTGTACATCACTATTTTTTCCCTGAACACTTTCTATCCAAATCACTCTTGGTTGCATTTGCATTTATAGTCCCAAACTAAGATGATATTAACCTTCATCTTTCATTAATTTCTTGGGTCCAACTAACCCAATCTCGTACATGAATGAATCAAATTCCACACCAAGCTATTTTATAGACTCTAGATTCTTCAACATCTGGTTACTCTTCATCACTGAACTTCTTCAGCCCTTTCCTGACGAAATAATTTAGTACTTGAGATTTTCTTGTACTCTCTGCTTCTCTTTTGTTGGCTACATAGAATTAACCGAAATTCCTTCTTTTATCTTACCATCATAGATTCAAGTGATACCTCCAACCTCTTGGTTTGTCACTCATGGCTCTAGGGGTATTCATTGTTATATAAGGAGTATGTCTCCTGAATTATCCTAGTTATGATCCCATAACCAATCATAACATAATATGCAACTTACATTTTATCTAAGTGCATTCTAGCATTAACAACACTTACACACTCTAGGCCTTCGACCATTACATATCAATTTAAATACTGAAAATAACTCAGAGAATCCTTACCTCGATCCCCTTCAACATGTATGCATCAACCAAAACTAAACACATACTTGTTTGGTTGTTACCAACCTAGTTGTTGTTGTCTGACCAACTGATATTTGTAGAAGCTCACAGACTTCCCCCTTCATCATTTTGATCACCATTCCTTCCATCCTCATGGGTCTTCACCTTGATGGAAATTATAAGAAACAACAACATCCACATAATAAATAATCCATCCTTTAGTCATACTCAAACATTATTTCATAATAACAGACTATTATAAGTTCACCAGCATGTTATATGCATATCCAAGCATGTACATATGAAAAATTACACATCCATATTGATGCATACCCCCCCCTACTTTCATTGCGGCTGCACGACCTCTCGGTCTAAGATATTTCAATATTCTGAGTTGAATTGAATCTTCAGTCTCGCGATTGAACCCCCAAAAAATATACATAGGCCCCCTTTTCCCCTTTAGACATAGTCGTGACAGACCCGCAGGATGTTCCTGCGCGCTTCCAAAACTACAAGTTTCAAGCAGTAGCCCCTTTTTCATTATCCCTTTCCTTCATAAGACCATGGGCTATGGCCTCATGGAAAAATGTGATTGCGAGTGTGGGAAATAGTGGTTTTAGGCCACCCAACATTTCACCCTGAAATTCACCTCCAGCTGCCACATATCACTTTGTTAAAACCGTGGTACAAATTGTGGCCCACTCTCATATTTTTAATATCCGAGCAAGTTTTGGCCCCATAATCTAGCTCATCCATCGATCTCCAATCCCTTGGCGATGATCCACAATCAACGACCACTATCTATCCTCCTTCCACACATGATCCCAGATCTACACGATCTATCGACACATAGCTCCCTTCCAAATCAACGACTATGGTTGATTTCAGCTCTTCGACCCTCGGGAGTTTCAACTCCTCTCAATTTTCTGCTTTTCTCGTATGGAAATATTTCAGAGTGGAAGATATATTGACACCTATCCTCAACAATCAGATGGTTCTGATGAACTTTGGCTCTCCGGCCTTTGGGATTTCTCACGTCTCCACACACACAAATCTCCAGAGTGAATTTTCCTAGAGTGCGGATCTTCTGCCACACGTCCTCTCCAAATCAACTGCCCTAATTCTCTTCGGGACTTTGGCTCTTTCCGACCAAGACTAGATCAACAGTCCTTTGACCTCCTCCTCGATCAATGATTGAGATATCTATTAGATAACTGAGAGGGGGGGTGAATCAGTTGTTTCCGTTCTTAAACAATGATGGTTCTTTTAAACTCTTTGTAGAGACACTGAATGATGATCACAATAATGCAGGGAAATAAACAATGGCACTTTCAACATCATTCACATATATGAGAAACATAGAGACAGATATTTCTCGAGGAAACCCATGCAGGTTAAAAACCTCTTTTTCTTTATATGACAAGTAATGGTTACATTCTTTACAGTATCATACATATGAGCACCAACTCATAATGAGGCTACAACCTCAGTTTTGCAAGTTGCAACTTGCTGAGAGCACCAAATCTCTATTTTCTCTAGCACCCACTAGAAGGAAGAACCAAATCCCTGGTTTCTCTAGCACCCACTAGAATGAAGCACCAACTCCCTGGTTTCTCTAGCACCAACTAGAAGGAAGCACCAACTCCCTGGTTTCTCTAGCACCAACTAGAAGGAAGCACCAACTCCCTGTGTTCAAGCACCCACTTGAACCTTTGAGGACATGAGTCCTCCCTAGCTCGTCCCAACCACCCTGAAATATAAATATTTGGTACTAAAACTTATTACAGTGATATGATTTTCAACAATGGATTACCAGACTCATCACTGTTCTGTTGCATTTCGTTGCTCTATCTGCCTCATTGCCTTTCTGCACACATCACTTGCGCTATCTGTTCTTCCTCTTTTTATGCTCTTTGCGCTATGTCCATTGACTGCACAGTTCCTCTTCTGTGCTCTTCAGCTGCTGCACTCTCCTCCTTCTTCACACATGAATCACCTCCACCAACAACAATCACAACAACCTCCAACAACAACAACAATCCTTCTCTTCTCTGTACCGTGTATATATAGTTTATGTGCATCTTGTGCATGCAATAATCGCCATTCCTCTGCATGCTCATACCACGCCAATATCCTCCACATCTCAAGTTCTCTGCGTGATCATCATCATGACTCTTCGACTTCTCTGGTAGTTCAACTGCACGTTCGACATCACTGGGTGTTATGCTGATATTCCTCAGCCTCTCTGGCAGTTGAGACTCTTCATATTCTTTATGACAGTCGAGCTCACCTTCTCTGTTTTAATTATAGACTTCCACACTCATCCATCTGTCAATCCCTTCTAATAATAGTCTTCCTTCACTTGGACGAAGCTTGGAGACTCTTCATATCCTCTGGTGATCGCACAGGGGTCTCTTCGAATTCTCTAGCAGACGCCATCAATGGTTTCTGGTAGTTTCACTGTGTCGTGCATTAGTAGGCCTCCGATCAACACTTGATCTGACGGTTCAGATTATATCGCGATTTCACCTATCGCGATATTGGGATTCCTGATGTCAATAATATTTGACATGTCCAACTCTCGTTCCCCGATGCCTCTCCATTAACTGGAATCAACGGTCCAGATTTGATCTTGATTCGACGTATGCGATTTAAGTTGTGATTTTGCATATCAAGAAATCAAGATTCTTGTTGCAATGTTTCTTTGACATTTCCAAAACGCGATCCTTGAAACTATGACATGGTGTCCATCTGCTGACGTCACACGTGGATTGACATGTGTTGAATACTGCCACATGTCACTCTAATTCGTGACTTACATGTGCCTGAAGTGTTGAATCAGTCTGACATTTGTCATTACTTGGTTGTGCCACGTGTTCCTAGCTGACGTGGTCTGCTGATGTGAGTCGGGTCGATGGTCTAGATCACATCTTGATCTAACAGTTCAGGTTTAGTCAGGATTTCACACATTGCGATTTTTGGATTCTTGATGTCAATATTATTTGACATCTCCAACTCTCGATCCTCGAAACCCCGATAGGGAGTTGGATCAACGGTCCACATAACCCCCTGAGATAGATGGTCCTCCTGCTTCCGGGATTTGTGAGCCCTCTACTCCTTCCACTTTTTAAATATCGTGTAGGTTTTCCTCGATCCAACGGTGGTCGGACCCTGCGCTCAGATCTGACGCCTCTAAATTCAATTAGCCCTCTGGCTAAGCTCGTGGTCCACGCGACCTCTCCCTATATGACCACAGCCAAACCTCCTCATCGGGGTTTCAGACTTTCCAATGTCGAAACATGTATGTCCTCAGGATTCGTGATCCCTCGAATCCCAATGTGCTCTTTACACACTAGCTCTCCTGGCTAGGCTCCTATCCCATATGACCATTATCCCCATGACCGCAGTCTTACCACTCATCGGGGTTTCGAGCTTTTCAATGCTGCAATGCATTGGCTCACGGGATTCTCTATATGTGAAACCCCGATGAGTCAACCCTCCTTTTGGGATTTCACCTTGGATTTTCCCGATGGTAAACCTCGTGCAGCTCCTGTTCAATCTGACGGATGATGAGATTTCTGAATGAGATCCAATGGCTCTCGATCTCTCCCTTCTGTAGGCTTCTCCTGAGCTCCTCCTGGACGTAGAAACCAACGGTCCAGATCTTCTTCTTCAGCCGATCTGACGACGACTGTGCTCCCTCCTGAGCTTTGCACACTTTCCTCCCAACCTTGGGAGAATTACAAGTTCTCAAAGGCCTCGACCTTTGTCTTCCTTCTCTTCTGCGAACTCCTGTATCTTGATATTTCCTGCGCGCTTTCTCCTCAACGTTGTTCCTCCTGAGCTTTCACTTCTGAATCCCCAAGGGATTCTTGGACTTCTGCGCCTCTGCATAGTCTTCACAAAAATACTTCTAGTGCCCGTCTATTACATTCTTCCTGTACACATGCCATCTTCATTTTTGTACTTTCCATTAATGACAAGTATGCGCTACCTATTAAACATTTGCCAACAATCTCCCCCTTTAGCATTGATGGCAACTAAGGCACCCGAATTCTTTTCTCCCCCTTTGACATCAATGTCAAAGAAGAGACATGCTCCCCTGAGTTATTGCAGTAATGTTAGGAGGCATTAGATATTCAAACAATACAAATCTCCCCCTAACAAGATGGACTCTTTTAGGTGTGAAACGAAACGACACCCAACTTTTGTCTGAGATATTCAAACGGTGTCTTGACTAGGGGCTTAGTAAAGATGTCTGCAATTTGTTCTGTAGTGGGAATGTAATGGACCTGAACAATCTGATTGGTGACCTTCTCTCTCAGAAAATGATATTTTATGGGAATATGTCTTGTCTTGGAGTGGAGGACAAGATTTTTAGATACATTGATGGCACTTGTGTTATCACAATGAATTGGGATCAGTGCAGTATATTTTACCTCTAAGTCTGCAAGTGTTTGAATCATCCATAATACCTGTGTGCAATAGGTAGCAACAGCAATGTACTCTGCCTCTATGGTTGATAAAGAAATGGAACCTTTCTTTTTACTAAGCCAGGCTACTAAGGAGTTACCCAAGAAGAATTCTCCTCCACTGGTGCTTTTTCTCTCATCAACACAATTTGCCCAATCTGCATCTGAATAAGCAGTCAACTAAAGACTTTGATTTCTGGGATACCACAGACCATAAGTCATTGTTTCTTTTAAGTACATGAATATCCTTTTGACATCTTGCAAATGACTCAGTTTAGGTGCAGCCTGATATCTTCCTACCATTCCTACAACATGCATTATGTATGGGCAAGATGTTGTGATGTACAATAGGCTTCCTATCATTGATCAATATGAGCTTTGGTCAACATCAGGTGAATCATCATCCTTGCTTAATTTACATCCAGTTACCATAGGTGTACCCACAGGTTTAGAATCTTCCATTTGAAACCTTTTCATCATTTCTCTTAAATATTTTCCTTGAGAAATGAAGATCCCATCGGGCCT